>CAUYPK010143887.1:0-43615 GCA_963574355.1 Loris lydekkerianus
AACCTGATTTAACTGGTTTAAACTGGTTTGAACCGGTCTTAACTGGTTAGAGCTGGTTTAAAATGGTTTGAACAAGTCTGAACTGGTCTGAACCAGATTGAACTGGTTTGAAACGGTCTTAACTGGTCTGAACCAGTCTGACCCACTCTGAAACGTTCTGAACCTGTCCGATCTGGTGTGAACCGTTTTGAACTGGTTTGAACTGGTTTAAGCTGATATGAACCAGTGTGAGCTGTTTTTAACTGGCTTGAAAAGTTCTGAACTGGTATGAAGTGGTGTGAACCAGTTTGAACTGGTTTGAACTGGTTTAAACTGGTTTGAACCGATCTGAACTGGTATGAACTGGGTTAAACTGGCTTGAACAGGTCTGAACTGGTTTGAACTGGTTTGAACCGGTCTGAATCGGTGTCAACAGGTTAAAACCGGTCTCAGCTAGTCTGAACCGGTTTGAACAGGTCTGAAGCGGTTTTAACTTGTTTAAACTGGTTTGAAATGGTCTGAATTGGTTTGAATGGGTTTGAACTGCTGTGAAATGCTCTGAGCCAGTCTGAACCGTTTTGAACTGATGTAAACTGGTTTCATCCGTTCTGAACAGGTTTTAACTGGTTTAAACTGGTTTCAAGAGGTCTGAACCGGTTTGAAATGGTTTCAACTGGTCTAAATTGGTTTTAACTTCTTTGAACTGGTTTAAACTGGTCTGAAACAGTTTGAACTGATTTGAACTGGTCTGAACCAGTCTGAAGTGGATTTAACTTGTTAAAACTGGTTTGAACCGGTCTGAACCTGTCTGAACCAATTGAATTGGTTTGAACTGATTTGTACCAGTTTAAACTGGTTTGCACTGGTTTGAAACTTTTTGAACTGTTTTGAACCGGTCTGAAATGGTCTAAAGCGGTTTGAATCGGTGTGAACTGGTTTGAACTGGTCTGAACCGGTCTGAACCGGTGTGAACCTGTTTGAACTGGTTTGAACTGGTTTGAGCAGATCTAAACCAGTCTCAACCGGGTTGAAATAGTTTGAAACAGTCTGAAGTGGTCTGAAACTGTCTGAACCGGTCTGAACTGGTTTCATCCAGTCTGAACTGGTTCCAATTGGTTTCAATAGGTCTAAAACGGTCTAAACCAGTTTAAACTGGTCTGAACTGGATTGAACTGGTTTGAAAAGGTCTGAACCGTTTTCAACTTGTTTGAACTGGTTTAAATTGATCTGAACCGTTTTGAAATGGTTTCAACAGGTCTGAACAAATATGAACCAGTTTGAACCGGATTTAACTGGTTTGAACTTGTTTGAACTGGTCTGAACTGGTTTGAGCTGGTTTAAACTGGTTTGAACTGGTCTGAACCGGATTGAGCTGGTTTAAACTGGTTTTAGCAGGTGTGAACCGGTCTGAACCAGATTGAATTCGTTTGAACTGGTTTGAACCGGTCCAAACCGGTTTGAACTGGTTTGAATTGATTTGAATTGGTTTGAATTAGTCTGAACTGCTCTGAAACAGTCAGAACTGGTGTGAATCGGTTTGAAATGGTTTGAACTGATTTAAACTGGTTTGAACAGATCTGAACCAGTTTGAGCTGGTTTAAACTGGCTTGAACAGGTCTTAACCAGTTTGAACAGCTTTGAACCGGTATAAACTGGTGTCAACAGGTTGAAACGTGTCTCAGTTGGTCTGAAGCAGTTTGAACCGATCTGAACCTGTTTTAACTGGTTTAAACTGGTCTAAATTGTTTTCAACGGGTTTGAACTGGTTTCAAACGCTCTGAATTGGTCTGAACTTTTTTGAACTGATGTAAACTGGCTTAATCTGTTCTGAACAGGTCTGAAACGGTTTTAACTGGTTTAAACTGGTATGAACAGGTCTGAACCGGATTGATTTGGTTTGAACTGGTTTGATCCAGGCTGAACCGCTCTGAAACGGTCTGATCGGTCTGAACCAGTTTGAACTGGTTTGAACTGGTTTAAACTGACTTGAACCGATCTGAACCAGTTTGAGCTGGTTTAAACTGGCTTAAACAGTTATGAACCAGTCTGAAATGGTGTGAACCTGTTTGAACTGGTTCGAACTGGTTTAAATTCATTTGAACCGATCTGAACCGGGATGAGCTAATTTAAACTGGCTTGAACAGGTCTAAACTGGTTTGAACCGGTCTGAACCGGTTTTAACTGGTTTAAACTGGTTTAAACTGGTCTGAATTGTTTTCAAAGGGTTTGAACTGGTTTCAAACGCTGTGAACAGGTCTGAACCAGTATGAACTGATGTAAACTGGTTTAATCCATTCTGAACAGGTCTCAACCGGTTTTAAATGGTTTAAACTGGTATGAACAGTTCTGAACCGGTCTGAATTGGATTGAATTGGTTTGAACTGGTTTGATCCAGTCTGAACTGCTCTGAAACGTTCTCAACCGGTTTGAACTAATATAACTGGTTTTAACTGATTTGAAAAGATCTGAACCAGTTTGAGCTGGTTTAAACTGGCTTGAACTGGTCTGAACCGGTCTGAAATGGTGTGAAGCAGTTTGAACTGGTTTGAACTGGTTTAAACTTGTTTGAACTGATCTGAACCAGTTTTAGCTGGTTTAAACTGGCTTTAACATGTCTGAACCGGTTTGAACTGGTTTGAACCTGTCTAAACCGGTGCCAACAGGTTAAAACTGGTCTCAGCTGGTCTAAACAGCTTTGAACCGGTCTGAACCGTTTTTAACTGGTTTAAAATGGTCTGAACGGGTTTGAACTGGTTAGAAACGCTCTGAACCGGTCCGAACCGGTTTGAACTGATGTAAACTGATTTAATCCATTCTGAACAGGTCTGAACTTGTTTTAACTGGGTTCAACTGGTTTCAACTGGTCTGAACCGGTTTGAACTGGTTTGAACCAGTTTGAATCAGTTTGAACTTCTTTGAACTGGTTTAAACTCGTCTGAACCAGTTTGAACTGGTTTGAACTGGTCTGAATGGATCTGAAGCGGATTTAACTGGTTAATACTGCTTTGAACCGGTCTGAAAGTGTCTGAACCGATTGAATCAGTTTGAACTGGTTTGTACCGTTTTGAACTGGGTTGAACCTGTTTGAACTGGTTTGAACCAGTCTGAAATGGTCTAAAGCGGTTTGAACTGGTGTGAACTGGTTTGAACTGGTCTGAACAGGTTTGAACCGGTTTGAACTGGTTTGAACAGCCCTCCCCCCCCCCGACCCACACTGAACCAGTTTTAGCTGGTTTAAACGGGCTTGAACAGGTTTGAAACGATTTGGACTGGTTTAAACCTGTCTAAACTGGTGCCAACAGGTTAAAACCGGTCTCAGTTGGTCTTAACTGGTTTAAACCAATCTGAACCAGTTTTAAATAGTTTGAATTGTTTGAACGGGTTTGAACTGGTTTGAAACGCTCTGAACCGGTGTGAACCGGATTGAACTGATGTAAACTGCTTTAATCCGTTCTGAACAGGTCTGAACCAGTTTTAAATGGTTTCAAATGGTTTCAATTGGTCTAAACCGGTTTGAACTGGTTTGAACCGGTCTGAACCAGTTTGAACTGGTTTTAACCGGTCTGAACTGGTCTGAAACGATTTGACCCGGTCTGAACTGGTTTCATCCGGTCTGAACTGGTTCCAATTGGTTTGAACCGGTCTAAAAGAGTCTAAACTGGTTTAACCAGTCTGAACCGTTCTGAACCGGATTGAACTGGCTTGAACAGGTCTGAACAAATCTGAACCAGTTTGAAACGGATTTAAATGGTTTAAACTGGTTTGAACCAGTCTGAACAGGTTTGAACTGGTTTAAACTGGTTTTAACAGGTCTGAACCGGATTGAATTGGTTTGAACTGGTTTGAACCGGTCTCAAACGATCTGAACCAGTTTGAACCGGTTTGAACTGGTTTGAAGCGGTTTAAACTGGTTTGAACCAGTCTGAACCGGTCTGAAACGTTTGAACTGGTTTAAACTGGTTTCAACAGATCTGAACCAGTTTGAGCTTGTTTAAACTGCCTTGAACAGGTCTAAACCGGTCTGAAATGGTGTGAACTGGTTAGAACTGGCTTAAACTGGTTTGCCCCAGTCTGAACCGGTTTGAGCTGGTTTAAACTGGCTTGAACATGTGTGAACCGGTTTGAATTGGTTTCAACCAGTCTAAACTGGTGTAAAAAAATTTAAACCGGTCTCAGCTGGTCTGAACCGGTTTAAACCGGTCTGAACTGTTTTTAACTGGTTTAAACTGTTTTAAACTGGTCTTAATTGGTTTGGACCGTTTTGAACTCTGAACCGGTCTGAACCAGTTTGAACTGATGTAAACTGTTTTATTCCGTTCTGAACAGGTCTGAACTGGTTTTAACTGGTTTAAACTGGTTACAACTGGTCTGAACCAGTTTGAACTGATTTGAACCAGTCTAAATTGGTTTGAATTTCTTTGAACTGGTTTAAACCAGTCTGAACCGGTTTGAACTGGTTTGAACCGGTCTGATCCGGTCTGAAGTGGATTGAATCAGTTTGAACTGGTTTGTACCAGTTTAAACTAATTTGAACTGGTTTAAACCTTTTAGAACTGCTTTGAACCAGTCTGAAATTGTCTAAAGCGGTTTGAACCGGTGTGAACTGGTTTGAACTCATCTGAAATGGTCTGAACCAGTCTGAACTTATTTCATCCAGTCTGAACTGGTTCCAATTAGTTTGAACCGGTCTAAAAAGGTTTAAATTGATCTGAACTGGGGTGAACTGGTTTCAACCGGTCTGAACAGATCTAAACCCGTTTGAACCGGATTTAAGTGGTTTCAACTGGTTTTAACCATTCTGAACCGGTTTGAGCTGGTTTAAACTGGTTTGAGCAGGTCTGAACCAGATTGAATTGGTTTCAACTGCTTTTAACCTGTCTCAACCAGTCCGAACCGGTTTGCACTGGTTTGAACTGTTTTGAACCGGTTTAAACTGGTTTGAACTGGTTTGAACCAATCTGAACCGCTGTGAAACGGTCTGAACCGGTGTGAACTGGTTTGAACTGTTTAAACTGGTTTGAATAGACCTGATCCAGTTTGAACTGGTTTAAACTGGCTTAAATAGGTATGAACCGGTCTGAAATGGTGTGAACTGGTTTGAACTGGTTTAAACTGGTTAGAACCGATCTGAACCGATTTGAGCTGGTTGAAACTGGCTTGAACAGGTCTGAACTGGTTTGAACTGGTTTGAACCGGTCTAAACCTATGTCAACCATCTCAACTTGTCTGAACCAGTTTCAACCTGTCTAAACCGGTTTTAACTGGTTTAAACTGGTTTGAACTGGTCTGAATTGGTTCAAAAGGGTTTGAACTAGTTTGAAACACTCTGTACCGATCTGAACCAGTTTGAACTGATGTAAACTGGTTTAATCCATTCTGAACAGGTCAAAAACGGTTTTAACTGGTTTCAACTGTTTTCAACTGGTCTGAACCGGTTTGAACCGGTCTGAAGCGGTTTGAACTTCTTTGAACTGGTTTAAACCGGTCTGAACCAGTTTGAACTGGTTTGAATGGGTCTGAACCGGCCTGAAGCGGATTTAACATGTTAAACCAGTCTGAACCTGTCTGAACCAGATTGAATGGGTTTGAACTGGTTTGTACCGGTTTAAACTGGTTTGAACCTGTTTGAACTGCTTTGAACTGGTCTGAAATGGTCTAAAGCAGTTTGAACCGGTGTGAACTGGTTTGAACTGGTTTGAATTGGTCTAAACTGGTCTGAAATGGTGTGAACCGTTTTGAACTTGTTTGAACTGGTTTTAACAGATCTGAACTGGTCTGAAGCAGTTTGAAATGGTTTGAACTAGTTGAAACTGGTTGAACTGGTCTGAACAGGTTTGAACTGGTTTGAATCAATCTGAACTGGTTTGAACTGGTTTGAACCAGTCTGTACCAGTATGAACTTGTTTGAAGTGGTTGAAAATGGTCTTAACCTATTATAACTGGTTTCAACCGGTCTGAAACGGTTTGAACAGCTGTGATCCAGTCTAAAACGGTCTCAAGTTGTTTAAACCGGTCTGAACAGGTCTTAACAGGTTTGAACCAGTCTGAACAAGTCTGACACAGAAGTAACTGTTTTAAACTGCGTTGAACTGGTCTGAACAATTTTGAATGGGTTTGAACTGGTTTGAACCGCTCTTAACCTGTCCGAATTGATTTGAACTGCTTTGAACTGGTCTGAACTGGTCTTAACCAGTTTTAACTGGTTTTGTTGTGCCAAGATCGAAGTCCCCAAAGACCACCAGGGAGCCGATTCTGATGCAAAAGCAAAGAGCCATTTTATTGCAAGCTCAAGCTTGGGCATCTGGGGTCTACGATACAACGGATCCGAGCCAATAGCCCCAAGCTCTGTAGTAGGAGTATTTTATAGCTTTTTACAGAAAACTGGGCGTATACATTTTAAAGAAAGGGATTACGTCTGGATTGGTTGCCACCTGATCAGCTGTGTGACTCACCCCAGAAATGGTTTCAGATTGGAAACCTGTGATTCATACATGACTCTGGCAACTCATGATGACTTGCAGGTTTTACTCAAAATGGCTGGTGAAACAAAATGACTACCTTCAAATTAGCATACTCATCAATATGGTGTCGGTTTTGTTCCTTCAGTTTGAACCGGTCTGAACCGGTCCCCACCGGTTGGAACTGGTTTGAACCAGTCTGAACTGGTCTGAACATGTCTGAATCTGTATGAACCAGTTTCAACTGTTCTGAACCAGTCTGAACCAGTTTGAACTGGTTTGAACCAATTTGAACGGGTTTGTACCGGTTTGAACTGCTCTGAACCGGTCTGAACCGGTTTAACCAGTTAAAACTGTTTTCAGTTTTAACCAGTCTGAAATGTTTTGAACTGGTTTGAATCTGTCTGAACCGGTTTGAACTTGTTTGAACTTGTTTAAAACTGTCTGAACTTATTTAAACTGGTTTGAACCGGTCTGAACTGGTGTGAACCACTTCGAACAGGATTCAACTGGTCTTAACCGGTTTTAACTGGTTTTGTTGTGCCGAGATCAAAGTCCCCAAAGACCACAAGGGAGCCAATTCCGATGCAAAAGCAAAGAGCCGATTTATTGCAAGCTCCAGTTTGGGCGTCTGGGGTCTCTGATACAATGAATCTGAGCCAGAAGCCCTGAGCTCTGTAGTAGGAGTGTTTTATAGCTTTTTACAGTAAACTGGGCATATACATTTTTAACAAAATGTTACATCTTGATTGGTTGCAACCGGACCAGCCGTTTGACTCACCCCAGAAAAGGTTTCAGATTGGAGACCTGTGATTCATACTTGACTGTGGCAACTCATGATGACTTGCAGGTTTTACTCAAAATGGCGTGAAACAAAATGGCTACCTTCAATTTAGCATACTCATCAAGATGGCGTCATTTTTGTTCCTTCAGTTTGAACCGGTCTGAACAGTTTGAAGTGGTTTGAAATGGTCTGAACAGGTCTGAACTGGTCTGAACATGTTTCAACCAGTTTGAACTGTTTCTAACCAGCCTAAACCGGTCTGAACTGATCTGAAACAATCTGAACCAGTCTGAACTGGTTTCATCCGGTCTGAACTGGTTCCAATTAGTTTGAACCGGTCTAAAACAGTCTAAACTGGTTTAAACCGGTCTGAAACGTTCTGAACTGGATTGAACTGGTTTGAACATGTCTGAACTGGTTTGAACTGGATTTAACTGGTCTGAACCTGTTTCAACTTGTTTGAACTGTTTTGAATTGATCTGAACCAGTTTGAACTTGTTTCAACCAGTCTGAACATCTCTGAACCAGTTTGAACTGGATTTAACTGGTTTGAACCGGTCTGAATTGGTTTTAGTTGGTTTAATCCAGTTTTTGCAGGTCTGAACCGAATTGAATTGGTTTGAACTGGATTGAACCGGTCTTAACCTGTCCAAACCGGTTTGAACTGGCTTGAACTGGTTTGAACCAGTCTGAACCACTCTGAAATGGTCTGAACCTGTGTGAACCAGTGTGTACTGGTTTGAACAGGTTTAAACTAGTTTGAACAGATCTGAACCAGTTTGAGCTGGTTTAAACAGGCTTGAATAGGTCTGAACTGGTCTGAAATGGTGTGAACCAGTTTGAACTGGTTTAAACTAGTTTGAACCAATCTGAACGGGTTTGAACTGGTTTAAACTGGTTTGAACTGGTCTGAATTGGTTTTAACAGGTTTGAACTGGTTTGAAATGCTCTGAACTAGTCTGAACCGGTTTGAACTGATGTAAACTGGTTTAATTCATTCTGAATAGGTCTGAACCGGTTTTAACTGATTTAAACAGGTTCAACAGGTCTAAACAAATTTGAACTGGTTTGAACTGGTCTGAATTGGTTTGAACTTATTTGAACTGGTTTAAACTGGTCTGAACCAGTTTGAACTAGTTTGAACCAGTCTGAAGCGGATTCAACTGCTTAAAACTGGTTTGAACGAGTCTGAACCTGTCTAAACTGAATTGAATCGGTTTGAACTGGTTTGTACAGGTTTAAACTGGTTTGAACCGGTTTGAACTGCTTTGAAACGGTCTGAAATGGTCTAAAGCGATTTGAACTGGTGTGAACTCGTTTGAACTGATTTGAACTGTTCTAAACGGGTGTGAATGGGTTTGAACTGGTTTGAACTGGTTTTAACAGATCTGAAATGATTTGACCAGGTTTGAAATGGTTTGAACTGGTTGAAACTGGTTGAACCGGTCTGAACTGGTTTGAACTGGTTTGAATCCATCTGACCTGATTTGAACTGGTTTGAATCCATCTGAACTGATTTGAACTGGTTTGAACCAGTCTGTACTGCTTTGAACTTGTTTGAACTGGTTAAAACTGGTCTGAACCTATTAGAACTGGTTTCAACCTGTCTAAACCGGTCTGAAATGGTTAGAACTGGTTTCATCTGGTCTAAACTAGTCTCAAGAGGTTTAAACCAGTCTGAAGAGGTCTTAACCTGCTTGAACCGGTCTGAACCGGTCTAAACCAGTCTGAACCAGTATTAACTGTTTCAATCTGGTTTGAACTGGTCTGAACCATTTTGAATGGGTTTGAACTGGTTTTAACCGCTATGAACATGTCTGAATAGGTTGGGACTGCTTTCAACTGGTCTGAATTGGTTTGAACTGATTTGAACTGGTTTGAAACGCTCTGAACTAGTCTGAACCGGTTTGAACTGATGTAAACATGCTTAATCCGTTCTGAACAGGTCTAAACCTGTTTTAACTGGTTTCAACTGGTTTCAACTGGTTTCAACTGGTCTGAACTGGTTTGAACTGGTTAGAACCGGTCTGAATCGTTTTGAACATCTTTGAACTGGTTTAAACCAGTCCAAACCAGTTTGAACTGGTTTAATCCGGTCTGAAGCGGATTTATCTGGTTAAAGTTGCTTTGAACCGACCTGAAACTGTCTGTACCAGATTGAATCAGTTTAAACTGGTTTGTACCAGTTTGAACTGGTTTGAACCTATTTGAACTGGTTTGAACTGGTCTGAAATGGTCTAAAGCGGTTTGAACTGGTTTGAACTGGTTTGAACTGGTTTGAACTGATCTGAACAGGTGTGAACCGGTTTGAACTGTTTTGAACTGGTTTTAACAGATCTGAAATGGTCTGAACTGTTTTGAAATGGTTTGAACTGGTTTCAACTGGTCTGAAACGGTTTGAACTGGTTTGAACCGGTCTGAATCGGTTTGAACTTCTTTGAACTGGTTTAAACCGGTTTTAAAACAATTTGAACTGGTTTGGACCGGTCTGAACCGATCTGAAGCGGATTTAACTAATTAAAACTAGTTTGAACCGGTCTGAAACTGTCAGAACTGGATTGAATCAGTTTGAACTGGTTTGTACTGGTTTAAACTAGTTTGAACTGGTTTGAACCTGTTTAAACAGCTTTGAACCGGTCTGAAATGGTCTAAAGCAGTTTGAACTGGTGTGAACTGGTTTGAACTGGTTTGAAAAGGGCTGAACCGGTTTCAACTGTTTTGAAGTGGTTTTAACAGATCTGAACTGGTCTGAACCGGTTTCAAATGGTTTGAACTGGTTGAAACTGGTTGAACTGGTCTGAACCAGTTTGAACTGGTTTGAATCGATCTGAACTGGTTTGAACTGGTTTGAACTGGTCTGTACCAGTTTGAACTTGTTTGAACTGGTTGAAACTGGTCTGAACCTATAAGAACTAGTTTCAACCAGTCTGAACCAGTCTGAAACGTTTTGAACTGGTTTGATCTGGTCTAAAGCAGTCTCGTGGTTTAAACTGGTCTGAACAGGTCTTAACCGGCTTGAACTGGTCTGAACCGGTCTGAACCAGTTTGACCCAGTATTAACTGTTTTAAACTGGTTTGAACAGGTCTGAACCATTTTGAATGGTTTTACTGATTTGAACCGCTCTGAACTGATCTGAATCGATTTGAACTGCTTTGAACTGGTCTCACCCAGTCTTAAGCAGTTTTAACTGGGTTTGTTCTACCCAGACCGAAGTCCCCAAAGACCACCAGGGAGCCAATTCTGATGCAAAACAAAGAGCTGTTTTATTGCAAACTCGAGCTTGGCATCTGGGGCCTCCGATACAACTGTTCTGAGCCAGAAGCTCAAAGCTCTGTACTAGGAGTATTTTATAGCTTTTTACAGTAAACTGGGCATATACATTTTAAAGAAAGGGATTACGTCTGGATTGGTTGCCACCTGACCAGCTGTGTGACTCACCCCAGAAACGATTTCAGATTGGAAACCTGTGATTCATACTTGACTCTGGGAACTCATCATGACTGGCAGGTTTTACTCAAAATGGCGAGTGAAATTAAATGACTACCTTCAATTTACCATACTCATCAATATGGTGTTGGTTTGGTTCCTTCAGTTTAAACTGGTCTGAACCGGTCTCAACCAGTTTGAACTGGTTTGAACCGGTCTGAACCGGGCTGAACCTGTCTGAAAAGGTCTGCATCGGCTTGAACCAGTTTGAACTGTTTTGAACCAGTCTGAACCAGTTTGAACTGTTTTGAACCAGTCTGAACCAGTTTGAACTGTTTTCAACCAGTCTGAAATGGTTAGAACTGGTTTGAATCGGTTTGAAATTGTTTGAACTGGTTTAAAGCAATCTGAAACTATTAGAACTGGTTTGAACCGGTCTGAACTGGTATGAACCTGTTCCAACCGGATTTAACTGGTTTAAACTGGTTTGAACCGGTTTGAGCTGGTTTAAACTGGTTCAAACAGGTCTGAGCCAGTCTGAACTGTTTTGAAAGGGTTTCAACTGGATTTAACCAGTCTAAAACGGTTTCAACTGGTTTAAATCAGTCTAAACTGGTCTGAAACGGTTTGAACCGGTTTTGTTGTGTCCAGATCAAAGTCCCCAAAGACCACCAGGGAGCCAATTCCAATGCAAAAGCAAAGAGTCATTTTATTGCAAGCTCAAGCTTGGGTGTTGGGGTCTACAATACAACAGATCCGAGCCAGAAGCCCAGAGCTCTGTACTAGGAGTATTTTACATATTTTTACAGTAAACTCTGCATGTACAATTTAAAGGAAGGGATTACATCTGGATTGGTTGCCACCAGACCAGCCATGTGACTCACCCCAGAAACTGTTTCAGATTGGAAACCTGTGATTCATAATTGACTCTGGCAACTCATGATGACCTGCAGGTTTTACTCAAAATGGCGGGTGAATCAAAATGGCTACCTTCAATTTAGCATACTCATCAATATGGCATTGGTTTGGTTCCTTCAGATTGAACAGGTCTGAACTGGTCTCAACTGGTTTGAAATGGTTTGAACCGCTCTGAACCAGTCTGAAGTGGATTTAGCTGGTTAAAACTGATTTGAACAGGTCTGAACATGTCTGAATCGGATTGAATCAGTTTGAACTTGTTTGTACTGGTTTAAACTAATTTGAACTGGTTTAAACCTGTTTGAACTGCTTAGAACCAGTCTGAAATGGTCTAAAGTGGTTTGAAATGGTGTGAACTGGTTTGAACTAGCCTGAACCAGTCTGAACTAAAATGGTCTAAACCGGTTTAAACCAGTCTGAACTGTTCTGAACCGAATTGAAGTTGTTTGAACAGGTCTGAACTGGTTTGAACTGGTTTGAACCGGTCTGATCCGCTTTCAAATTGTTTGAACTGGTTTGAATTGATCTGAACTGGTTTGAACTGGTTTCAACCGGTCTGAAAAAATCTGAACCAGTTTGAACCAGATTTAACTGGTTTAAACTGGTTTTAAATGGTCTGAACCGGTTTGAGCTGGTTTAAACTGGTTTGAACAGGTCTGAACCAGATTGAATTGGTTTGAACTGCTTTTATCAGGTCTCAACCGGTCCGAATCGGTTTGCACTGGTTTGGACTGGTTTGAACCGGTTTAAACTGGTTTGAACTGGTTTGAAACAGTCTGAACCACTCTGAAATGATCTGAACCGGTGTGAACTGGTTTGAACTGGTTTAAACTGTTTTGAATAGATCTGATCCAGTTTGAGCTGGTTTAAACTGGCTTAAACAGGTATGAACTGGTCTGAAATGGTGTGAACCGGTTTAAACTGGTTAGAACCGATATGACTAGTTTGAGCTGGTTGAAACTGGCTTGAACAGGTCTGAACCAGTTTGAACTGGTCTAAACCTGTGTCAACAGGTTAAAACCAGTCTCAGCTGGTTTGAACCAGTCTGAATGGCTGTGAAATAATCTGAACCGGTCTGAACCAGTTTGAACTGGTTTGAACTGGTTTAACCTGTTTTGAATAGATCTGATCCAGTTTGAGCTGGTTTAAACTGGCTTAAACAGGTATGAACCAGTCTGAAATGCTGTGAACCGGTTTGAACTGGTTTAAACTGGTTTAAATTGGTATGAACAGATCTGAACCAGTTTGAGCTGGTTTAAACTGGCTTGAACAGGTCTGAACTGGTCTGAAACGGTCTGAACCGGTCTGAACTGATTTCTTCCAGTCTGAACCGGTTTCAATTGGTTTGAATGGGTTTAAAATGGTCTAAACCACTTTAAAACAGTCTGAACCGTTCTGAACCAGATTGAACTGGTTTGAACAGGTCTGGACTGGTTTGAACTAGTTTGAACTGGTCTGAACCGATTTCAACTTGTTTGAACTGGTTTAAACTGATCTGTACCGTTTTGAACTGGTTTCAACATGTCTGAACAAATCTGAACCATTTTGAACCGGATTTAACTGATTTAAACTGGATTGAACCAGTCTAAACCGGTTTGAGCTGGTTTAAACTGGTTTGAACAGGTGTGAACCGGTCTGAACCAGATTGAATTGGTTTGAACTGGTTTGAACCGGTTTCAACCGGTCCATACAGGTTTGAACCGGTTTGAACTGGTTTGAACCAGTGTGAACTGCTCTGAAATGGTCTGAACCGGTTTGAACTTGTTTGAACTGGTTTAAACTGGTATGAACACATCTGAACCAGTTTGAGCTGGTTTAAACTGGCTTGAACAGGTCTGAACAGGTCTGAAATGCTGTGAACCGGTTTGAACTGGTTTGAATGGTTTTCAACTGGTTTGAACCGATCTGAACTGGTTTGAGCTGGTTTAAACTGGCTTGAACAGGTCTAAACCGGTTTTAACTGGTTTCAACCTGTCTAAACCGGTGTCAACAGGTTAAAACCGTTCTCAGCTGGTGTGAACTGGTTTGAACTGGTCTGAACTGGGTTAACTGGTTTAAACTGGTCTGTATTGGTTTGAACGGGTTTGAACTGGTTTGAAATGCTCTGAGCTGGTCTTAACCAGTTTGAACTGATTTGAACCGGTCTAAATCGGTTTGAACTTCTTTGAACTGGTTTAAACCGGTCTGAACCAGTTTGAACTGGTTTGAACTGGTCTGAACTGGTCTGAAGCAGATTGAACTGGTCAACACTGGATTGAACCGTTCTGAAACTGTCTGAACCGAATTGAATTGGTTTCAACTGGTTTGTACCAGTTTGAACTGGTTTGAAATGGTTTGAACTGCTCTGAAATGGTCTAAAGCGGTTTGAACCGGTGTGAACTGGTTTGAACTGCTATGAACTGGTCTGAACCTGTGTGAACCGGTTTGAACTGGTTTGAACTGGTTTTAAAAAAAATTGAACCCGTCTGAACCTGTTAGAAATGGGTTGAACTGGTTGCAACTGGTCTGCACTGGTTTGAACTGGTTTGAATCGGTTTGAACTTCTTGGAACTGGTTTACACCAGTATGAACCACTTTGAAATGGTTTGAACTGGTCTGAACCGATCTGAAGCGGATTTAACTAGTTAAAACTGGTTTGTACCGGTCTGAAACTGTCTAAATCGGATTAAATCGGTTTGAACTGGTTTGTACCGGTTTAAACTGTTTGAACTTGTTTGAACCTGTTTCAAATGGTATAATGAGGTTTGAACCAGTGTGAACTGGTTGGAACTGGTTTGAACTGGTCTGAACCTTTCTGAACCAGTGTGAACAGGTTTGGACTGCTTTTAACGGATCTCAACTGGTCTGAACCAGTTTGAAATGGTGTGAACTGGTTTAAACTGGTAGAACCAGTCTGAACCGGTTTGAACTGGTTTGAATCGATCTTAACTGCTTTGACCTGGTTTGAACCAGTCTGTACTGGTTTGAACATGTTTGAACTGGTTGAAACTGGTCTGAACCTATTAGAACTGGTTTCAACCAGTCTGAACTGGTCTGAAACGGTTGAAATTGGTTGAACCAGTCTGAACCAGTTTGAACTGGTTTGAATCGATCTGAACTGGTTTCAGCTTGTTTGAACCAGGTGTACCGGTTTAAACTTGTTTCAACCAGTTGAAACTGGTCTGAACCTATTAGAACTGGTTTCAACCAGTCTCAACCGGTCTGAAACAGTTTGAACTGGTTTGAACCAGTCTAAACCAGTGTCAAAAGTTTAATACAGTGAATCTGCTGCTCTGAACCGGTTTTAACTGCTTTCATCTGGTCTGAATTGTTTTCAACGTGTTTGAACTGGTTGGAAATGCTCTGAACCGGTCTGAACCGGTTTGAACTGATGTAAACTGGTTTAATCTGTTCTGAACAGGTCTGAACAGGTTTTAACTGGTTTGAACTGATCTGAACTGGTGTGAGCTAGTTTAAACTGGTTTGAACAGGTCTGAACCGGTTTAAACTGGTTTGAACCAGTCTACCGGTGTCAACCGGTTAAAACCAGTCAGAACAGGTTTAAACTGGTTTAAACTGGTCTGAATTTGTTTGAACATGTTTGAACTGGTTCGAAACGTTCTGCACCGGTCTGAACTGATGTAAACTGGTTTAATCCGTTCTGAACAGGTCTGAACCGGTTTTAACTGGTTTAAACTGGAATCAACTTGTGTGAAGCGGTTTGAATTGGTTTGAACCAGTCTGAATCGGTTTGAACATCTTTGAAGTAGTTTAAATCGGTCTGAACCAGTTTGTACTAGTTTGAACCGATCTGAAGTGGATTTAACTGGTTAAAACTAGTTTGAACTGGTCTGAAATGGTCTAAAGCGGTTTGAACCAGTGTGGACTGGTTTGAACTGGTTTGAACTGGTCTAAACAGGTCTGAACCGGTTTTAACTGGTTTTAACAGATCTGAACTGGTCTGAACCGGTTTGAAATGGTTTGAACTGGTTGAAACTGGGCTGAACTTATTAGAACTGGTTTCAACCGGTCTGAACTGGTCTGAAATGGTTTGAACTGGGTTATCTGATCTAAACCGGTCTCAAGTGGTTTAAACCAGTCTGAACAAGTCTTAACCGGTTTGAACTGGTCTGAACTGGTCTGAACCAGTCTGAACCAGTATTAACTATTTTAAACTGGTTTGCACTGGTCTGAACCATTTTGAAAGTTTTGAACTGGTTTGAACAGCTCTGAACTGGTCTGAATGGGTTTGAACTGCTTTGAACAGGTCTGAACCAGTATTAACCAGTTTGAACTGGTTTTGTTGTGCCAAGATCGAAGTCCCCAAAGACCACCAGGGAGCCAATTCTGATGGAAAAGCAAAGAGCCATTTTATTGCAAGCTTGAGCTTGGGCGTCTGGGGTCTCTGATACAACGGATCCGAGCCAGAAGCCCCAAGCTCTGTACTAGGAGTATTTTATAGCTTTTTACAGTAAACTGGGTGAATACATTATAAAGAAAGGGATTACGTCTGCATAGGTTGCCACGGGACCAGCCGTGTGACTCACCCCAGAAACGGTTTCAGATTGGTAACCTGTGATTCATACTTGACTTCGGCAACTCATGATGACTTGCAGGTTTTACTCAAAATGGCTACCTTCAATTTAGCATACTCATTAATATGGCATCGGTTTGAATCCTTCAGTTTGAGCAGTCTGAACCGGTCTCAACCAGTTTTAACTGGTTTGAACTGCTCTGAACCGGTCAGAACCTGTCTGAACAGGTCTGCATTGGTTTGACCAGTTTGAACTGTTTTCAACCAGTCTGAAACAGTTTGAACTGGTTTGAATCAGTCTGAACCGGTTTCAACTGGTTTGAACTGGTTTGAAACAGTCTGAACCTATTTAAACTGGTTTGAACCAGTCTGAAATGGTCTTAACCTGTTCAAACCAGATTTAACAGGTTTAAACTTGTTTGAACCGGTTTGAGCTGGTTTAAACTGGTCTGAACAGGTCTGAACCTTTTTGAACTGGTTTTGTTGTGCCGAGATCAAAGTCCCCAAAGAGCACCAGGGAGCCAATTCTGATGCAAAAGCAAAGAGCCGTTTTATTGCAAGCTCGAGCTTGGGTGTCTGGGGTCTCTGATACAATGGATCCGAGCCAGAAGCTTCAAGCTCTTTACTAGGAGTATTTTATAGGATTTTACAGTGAACTGGGTGTATACATTTTTAACAAAGGGATTACATCTTGATTGGTTGCCACCGAACCAGCCGTTTGACTCACCCCAGAAACGGTTTCAGATTGGAAACCTGTGATTCATACTTGACTGTGGCAACTCATGATGACTTACAGATTTTACTCAAAATGGCGGGTGAAACAAAATGGCTACCTTCAATTTAGCATACTCACCAAGATGGCGTCATTTTGGTTCCTTCAGTTAGAACCAGTCTGAACCAGTTTCAAGTGGTTTGAACCGGCCTGAATTGGTCTGAACCGGTCTGAACATGTTTCAACCAGTTTGAACTGTTTTGAACCAGTCTGAACCGATCTGAACTGGTTTCAGCTTGTTCATACTGAATTGAACAGGACTGAACTGGTTGAACTGGTTTGAACGAGTCTAAACTGGTGTCAACAGGTTAAAACCGGTCTCAACTCGTCTGAACCTGTTTGAACCTGTCTGAACCGGTTTTAACTGTTTTAAACTGGTCTGAATTACTTTGAACGGGTTTGAACTTGTTTAAATGCCATGAACTGGTCTGAACCGGTTTGAACTGATGTAAACTGGTTTAATCCGTTCTGAACAGGTCTGAACCCGTTTTAACTGGTTTCAACTGGTTGCAACTGGTCTGAACCGGTTTTAACTGCTTCAAACCGGTCTGAATCGGTTTGAACTTCTTTGAACTGGTTTAAACCGTTCTGAACAACTTTGAACTGGTTTGAACCGGTCCAAACCGGTCTGAAGTGGATTTAACCAGTTAAAACTGGTTTGAACCGGTCTAAACATGTCTGAACCAGATTGAGTCGGTTTGAACTGGTTTAAACAAATTTGAACTGATTTAAACCTGTTTGAACTGCTTTGAACCAGTCTAAAATGGTCTAAATCGGTTTGAACCGGTGTGAACTGGTTTGAACTGCTGGAACCGGTCTGAACCAGTTAGAACTGGTTTGAACTGGTTTTAACAGATCTGAACCAGTCTGAACCGGTTTAAAATGGTTTGAACTGCTTTGAACTGGTCTGAACCAGTCTTAAGTGGTTTTAACTGGGTTTTTTGTGCCCAGAATAAAGTCCCCAAAGACCACCAGGGAGCCCATTCTGATGCATAAGCAAAGAGCCATGTTATTGCAAGCTCAGAGCTTGGGCGTCTGGGGTCTCCGATACAACAGTTCCAAGCCAGAAGCCCCATATTCTGTACTAGGAGTATTTTATAGCTTTCTTCAGTAAACTGGGTGTATACATTTTAAAGAAAAAGATTACATCTGGATAGGTTTCCACCGGACGAGCTGTGTGACTCACCCCAGAAACGGTTTCAGATTGGAAACCTGTGATTCATACTTGACTCTGGGAACTCATCATGACTTGCAGGTTATACTCAAAATGGCGGTGAAACAAAATGACTACCTTCAATTTAGCATACTCATCAATATGGCATTTGTTTGGTTCCTTCAGTTTGAACTGGTCTAAACCGGTCTCAACTGGTTTCAACTGGTTTGAACCGGTCTGAACCGGTCTGAATCTGTCTGAACAGGTCTCAATTGGTTTGAACCAGTTTGAACTGTTTTGAACCAGTCTGAACCGGTTTCAACTGGTTTGAACCCGTCTGAACTGGTTTGAACTGCTCTGAAGCAGTCTGAACCGGTTTGACCAGTTTGAACTGTTTTCAACTGGTTTGAAATGGTTTGAATCGGTCTTAACCAGGTTGAACTTGATTGAACTGGTGTAAAACGGTGTGAACCTATTTAAACTGGTTTGAGCCAGTCTAAACCGGTCTGACCCTGTTCGAACCAGATTTAACAGGTTTAAACTGGTTTGAACTGGTTTGAGCTGAATAAAACTGGTTTCAACCGATCTGAACTGGTCTGAACTGGTTTGAACAAGTTTGAACTGGTTTGAACCGGTCTGAAACGGTTTGAACTGGTTTAAATAGGTCTGAACCGGTTTGAACCGGTTTTATTGTGTCCACATCAACGTCCTCAAAGACCAGCAGAAAGCCAATTCCAATGCAAAAGCAAAAAGTCATTTTATTGCAAACTCAAGCTTGGGCTTCTGGGGTCTCCGATACAACAAATCCGAGCCAGTAGCCCCGTGCTCTGTACTAGGAGTATTTTACATATTTTTACAGTAAACTGGGCGTATACATTTTCTAGAAAGGGATTTCATCTGGATTGGTTGCCACCGGACCACCCATGTGACTCACCTCAGAAATGGTTTCAGATTGGAAACCTGTGATTCATACTTCACTCAGGCAACTCATGATGACTTGCAGGTTTTACTCAAAATGGCAGGTGAAACAAAATGGCTACCTTCAATTTAACATAGTCATCAAGATGGCGTCATTTTGGTTCCTTCAGTTTGAACCGGTCTGACCCAGTTTGAAGTGGTTTTAACTGGTCTGAACCGGTCTTAACATGTTTCAAACAGTTTGAACTGATTTGAACCAGTCTGAACTGGTTTGAACTGGTTTGAACTGGTCTGAAATAGTCTGAAACTGTCTGAACCGGTCTAAACTGGTTTCATTAGGTCTGAAACAGTTCCAGTTGGTTTGAACCGGTTTAAAACGCTCTAAGCCGAATTAGACCGGTCTGAATCATTCTTAACCGGATTGAACTGGTTTGAACAGGTCTGAACTGGCTTGAACTGGTTTGAAATAGTCTGAACCGGTTTGAACTGGTTTCAACCAGTCTGAAAAAGTCTGAACCAGCTTGAACCAGATTTAACTGGTTTAAACTGGTTTGAACTGGTGAACCGGTTTGAGCTGTTTTCAACTGGTTTGAACAGGTGTGAACTGGTCTGAACCGGATTGAATTGGTTTGAACTGGTTTGAACCGGTCTCAACCAGTCCGAACTGGTTTGAACTGGTTTAAACTGATTTGAACTGGTTTGAACCAGTCTGAAGTGCTCTGAAATGGTCTGAACCAGTCTGAACCGGTGTGAAGAGGTTTCAACTGGTTTGAACTGGTTTAAACTGGTTTGAACAGATCTGAATGTGTTTGAGCTGGTTTAAACTGGCTTGAACAGGTCTGAACCAATCTGAAATGGTGTGAACCGGTTTGAACTAGTTTGAACTGGTTGTAACAGATCTGAACTGGTCTGAACCGGTTTGAAATGGTTTGTTTGAACTGGTTTCAACTGGTCTGAACCGGTTTTAACTAGTTTAAACCGGTCTGAATCGGTTTGAACATCTTTGAACTGGTTTAAACCGGTCTGAACCAGTTTGAACTGGTTTGAAACGGTCTGAACTGGTCTGAAGTGGATTTAACTACTTAAAACTGGTTTCAACCGGTCTGAAAATGTCTTAACTGGATTGAATCAGTTTGAACTGGTTTTTACCAGTTTAAACTGGTTTGAACTGGTTTGAACCTATTTGAACAGCTTTGAACAGGTCTGAAATTGTCTAAAGCAGTTTAAACTGGTATGAACTGGGCTGAACCGGTCGGAACCGTAGTGAACCGGTTTCAACTGGTTTGAAGTGGTTTTAACAGATCTCAACCAATCTGAACCATTTTGAAATGGTTTGAACTGGTTGAAACTAGTTAAACTGGTCTGAACCACTTAGAACTGGTTTAATCGATCTGAAATTGTTTTAACCAGTCTGTACCGGTTTGAACTTTTTTGAACTGGTTGAAACTGGTCTGAACCTATTCAAACTGGTTTCAACCGGTCTAAACCGGTCTGAAACGGTTTGAACTGGTTTGATCCGTCTAAAGCGGTCTCAAGTGGTTTAAACCAGTCTGAACAGGTTTTAAACTACTTGAACCGGTCTGAACCAGTATTAACTGTTTTAAACTGGTTTGAACTGGTCTGAACAATTTTGAATGGGTTTGAACTTGTTTGAACCGCTCTGAACCGGTCTGAATCGATTTCAGCTGCTTTGAACTGGTCTGAACCGGTCTTAAGCAGTTGAACAGGGTTTTTTTGTGCCCAGACCGAAGTCCCCAAAGACCACCAGGGAGCCAATTCTGATGCAAAAGCAAAGAGCTATTTTATTGCAAGATTGAGCTTGGGCGTCTGGGCTCTCCGATACAATGGTTCTGAGCCAGAAGCCCTATGCTCTGTACTAGGAGTATTTTATAGCTTTTTACAGTTAACTGGGCATATACATTTTAAAGAAAGGGATTATGTCAGGATAGGATGCCACCGGACCAGCCATGTGACTCACCTCAGAAACGGTTTCAGATTGGAAACCTGTGATTCATATTTGACTCTGGGAACTCATGATGACTTGCAGGTTTTACTCAAAATGGCGTGTGAAACAAAATGACTACATTCAAATTAGCATATTCATCAATATGGCGCCGTTTGGTTCCTTCAGTTTGAACCAGTCTGAACCGGTCTAAACCAGTTTAAACTGGTTTGAACCGGTCTGAACCGGTCTGAACCTGTCTGAATAGGTCTGAATTGGTTTGAACCAGTTTGAACTGTTTTGAACCAGTTTGAACTGGTTTGAACTGGTTTGAACCGGTCTGAACCAGTTTGAACTGGTGTAAACTGCTCTGAACCGGTCTGAACCGGTCTGAACTGTTTTTAACCAGTCTGAAACGGTTTGAACTAGTTTGAATTGGTCTGAACCGGTTTGAACTTGTTTGAACTGGTTTAAAATGGTCTGAACCTATTTGAACTGGTTTGAACTGGTCTCAACCGGACTGAACCTGTTCAAACCGGATTTAACTGGTTTCAACTGGTTGAACCAGTTTGAGCAGGTTTAAACTGGTTTGAACCGGTCTGAACCGGTTTGAAAGGGTTTGACTGGATTGAACCGGTCTGAAATGGTTTGAACTGGTTTAAATTGGTCTGAACTGGTCTGAAACGGTTAGAACCAGTTTTGTTGTGTCCAGATCAAAGTCCCCAAAGACCACCAGGGAGCCCATTCCAATGCAAAAGCAAAGAGTCATTTTATTGCAAGCTCAAGCTTGGGCGTCTGTGGTCTCCGATACAACGGATCCGAGCCAGAAGCCCCGAGCTCTGTACTAGGAGTATTTTACATATTTTTACAGTAAACTGGGTGTGTACATTTTAAAAGAAGAGATTACATCTGGATTGGTTGCCACCTGACCAGCTGGGTGACTCATCCCAGAAACGGTTTCAGATTAGAAACCTGTGATTCATACTTGACTCTGGAAACTCATCATGACTTGCAGGCTTTAATCAAAATGGCAGGTGAATCAAAATGGCTACCTTTCAATTTAGCATAATCAAGATGGCATTGGTTTGGTTTCTTCAGTTTGAACTGGTCTGAACCAGTCTCAACCGGTTTGAAATGGTGGAACCCGTCTGAACCAGTATGAACTGGTCTGTACAAATTTCAACCAGTTTAAAATGTTTTGAACCAGTCTGAACCAGTTTGAACTCGTTTGAACCGGTCTGAAACACTCGTTCAAACGAGTTCAAACTGGTTTCCACCAGTCTGTACCAGTTTTAATTGGTTTGAACCGGTCTAAAACAGTTTAAGCTGATCTGAACCGGTCTGAACTCGTTTTGTTCTGCCTAGATCAAAGTCCCCAAAGACCACCAGGGAGCCAATTCCAATGCAAAAGCAAGGAGCCGTTTTATTGCAAGCTTGAACTTGGGCGTCTGGGGTCTCTGATACAATGGATCTGAGCCAGAAGCTCTGAGCTCTGTACTAGGAGTATTTTATAGCTTTTTACAGTAAACTGGGCATATACATTTTTAACAAAGGAATTACATCTTTATTAGTTGCCACCGGACTCACCTCAGAAACGGTTTCAGATTGGAAACCTGTGATTCATACTTGACTCTAGCAACTCATGATGACTTGTAGGTTTTACTCAAAATGGTGGGTGAAACAAAATGGCTACCTTCAATTTAGCATACTCATCAATATGGTGTCATTTTGGTTCGTTCAGTTTGAACCGGTATGACCCAGTTTGAAGTGGTTTTAAACAGTCTGAACCGGTCTGAACTGGTCTGAACATGTTTCAACCAGTTTGAACTGATTTGAACCAGTCTGAACTGGTTTGAACCCGTCTGAACCGATTTCAAATTGTTTGAAGTGGTTTGAATTGATCTGAACCTGTTTGAACTGGTTTCAAACGGTCTGAACAAATCTGAATTAGTTTCGACCGGATTTAACTGGATTAAACTGGTTTGAACCGGTTTGAATTTGTTTGAGCTAGTTTAAACTGGTTTAAACAGGTCTGAATTGGTCTGAACCGAATTGAATTGGTTTGAACTGGTCCCATCCAGTCCGAACCGGTTTGAACTGGTTTGAACCAGTCTAAACCACTCTAAAACGGTCTGAACCGGTGTGTACCAGTTTGAACTGGTTTCAACAGATCTGAACAGGTCTGAAATGGTGTGAACTTGTTTCAGCTGTTTTAACTGGTTTGAACTGGTCTGAATTGGTTTTAACAGGTTTGAAATGGTTTGAAATGCTCTGAACCGGTCTGAACCAGTTCAAACTCATGTAAACTGGTTTAATTTGTTCTGAACAGGTCTGACCCAGTTTTAACAGATTTAAACTGGTTTCAACTGGTCTAAACCAATTTGAACTGGTTTGAACTGGTCTGAATCAGTTTGAACTTCTTTGAACTGGTTTAAACCAATCTGAACAAGTTTGAACTGGTTTTAACTGGTCTGAAGCGGATTTAACTGGATAAAACTGTTTTGAACCCGTCTGAAACTGTCTTAACCAGATTGAATTGGTTTGAACTGGTTTGTACCGGTTTAAACTGGTTTGAACTGGTTTGAACATGTTTGAAGTGCTTTGAACCAGTCTTAAATGGTCTAAAGCGGTTTGAACTGGTGTGAAATTGTTTGAACTTGTTTGAAATGGTCTGAACTGGTCTGAACTGGTGTGAACCAGTTTGAACTGCTTTTAACTGGTTTTAACAGATCTGAACCAGTCTGAACTGGTTTGAAATGGTTTGAAATGTTTGAAACTGGTTGAACTGGTCTGAACAGGTTTGAACTGGTTTCAATCGATCTGAACTAGTTTGAACAGGTTTGAACCAGTCTGTACTGGTTTGAACTTCTTTGAACTGGTTTAAACTGGTCTGAACCTATTAGAACTGGTTTCAACTGGTCTGAACCGGTCTGAAATGGTTTGAACTGCTTTGATTTGGTCTAATCTGGTCTTAAGTGGTTTATACTGGTCTGAACAGGTCTTAACTGGTTTGAACTTGTCTGAACTGGTCTGAACCAGTCTGAACCACTATTAACTGTTTTAAACTGGTTTGAACTTGTCTGAACCATTTTGAATGGGTTTGAACTGGTTTGAACCGCTCTGAACCGGTCTGAATCAGTTTGAACTGCTTTGAACTGGTCTGTACCGGTCTTAAGCAGTTTGAACTGGGTTTGCTGTGCTCAGATCAAAGTCCCCAAAGACCACCAGGGAGCTGATTCTGATGCAAAAGCAAAGAGCCATTTTATTGCAAGCTGGAGAGTGGGCGTCCAGGGTCTCTGATACAACGGACCTGAGCCAGAAGCCCCATGCTCTGTACTAGGAGTATTTTCTAGCTTTTTACAGTAAACTGGGTGTATACATTTTAAAGAAAGGGATTACGTCTGGATTGGTTGCCACCGGACCAGCCGTGTGACTCACCCCAGAGATGGTTTCAGATTGGAAACCTGTGATTCATACTTGACTGTGGCAACTCATGATGACTTGCAGGTTTTACTCAAAATGGCAGGTGAAACAAAATGACTACCTTCAATTTAGCATACTCATCAATATGGCGTCGGTTTGGTTCCTTTAGTTTGAACTGGTCTGAACCGGTTTGAAGTGGTTTGAACCAGTCAGAACTGGTCTGAACATGTTTCAACCAGTTTGAACTGTTTTGAACCAGTTTGAACTGGTTTGAACTGGTCTGAACTGGTCTGAAATGGTCTGAACCGGTCTGAACTGGTTTTATCCGGTCTGAACTGGTTCCAATTGAACCAATTCCAATTTGACTGGTTCCAATTGACTGGTTTGAACCGGTCTAAAACAGTCTAATCCGATTTAAACCAGTCTGAATTGTTCTGAACCAGATTGAACTGGTTTGAACAGGTCTGACTTGGTTTTTACTGGTTTGAAACGGTCTAAACCGGTTTCAACTTGTTTGAACTAGTTTGAATTGATCTGAACCGGTTTGAACTGGTTTCAACCGGTCTGAACAAATCTGAACCAGTTTGAATGGATTTAACTGGTTTAAACTGGTTTGAACCGGTCTGAACCGGTTTGAGCTGGTTTAAACTGGTTTGAACAGGTGTGAACCGGTCTGAAATGGATTTAATTGGTTTCAACTGTTTTGAACCGGTGTCAACCGGTCCGAACCAGTTTGAATGCTTTGAACTGGTTTGAACCGGTTTAAACTTGTTTCAACTGGTTTGAACCAGTCTGAACCGCTCTTAAACGGTCTGAACCAGTCTGAACCGGTCTGAACCAGTCTGAACCAGTATTAACTATTTTAAACTGATTTGAACTGGTCTGAACAATTTTGAATGGGTTTGAACCGCTCTGAACTGGTCTGAATCAGTTTGAACTGCTTTGAACTAGTCTGAACCGGTCTCAACCATTTTGAACTGGTTTTGTTGTGCCCAGATTGAAGTCCCCAAAGACCACCAGGGAGCCAATTCTGATGCAAAAGCAAAGACCTGTTTTATTGCAAGCTCGAGCTTGGGTGTCTCGGGTCTCCAATACAATGGTTTCGAGCCAGAAGCCCCATGCTCTGTACTAGGAGTATTTTATAGCTTTTTACAGTAAACTGGGCGTATACATTTTAAAGAAAGGGATTACATCTGGATTGGTTGCTACGGGACCAGCCATTTGAGTCACCCCAGAAACAGTTTAAGATTGGAAACCTGTGATTTATACTTGATTCTGGCAACTCATGATGACTTGCAGGTTTTAATCAAAATGGCGGGTGAAACAAAATGACTACATTCAATTTAGCATACTCATCAATATGGCGTCGGTTTGGTTCCTTCAGTTTGAACCGGTCTGAACCGGTTTCAACTGATGTGAACTGCTCTTTGTAGGTCTGTACTGGTTTGACCAGTTTGAACTGTTTTCAACCAGTCTGAAATGGTATAAACTGGTTTTAATCAGTGTGAACCGGTTTGAACTTGTTTGAACTGGTTTAAAAAGGTTTGAACTTATTTGAACTGGTTTGAACTGGTCTCCACTGGTCTGAACCTGTTTGAATCGGATTTAACTGGTTTAAACCGGTTTGAACCAGTTTGAACTGGTTTGAACTGGTCTGAGCCAGTCTGAACCGGTTTGAAAGGGTTTGACTGGATTGAACCAGTCTGAAACGGTTTGAACTGGTTTAAATCAGTCTTAACTGCTCTGAAACGGTTTGAACCGGTATTTTTGTGTCCAGATCAAAGTTCCCAAAGACCAACAGGGAGCCAATTCCAATGCAAAAGCAAAGAGTCGTTTTATTGCAAGCTCAAGCTTGGGCGTCTGTGGTCTTTGATACAACGGCTCCTAGCCAGAAGCCCCGAGCTCTGAACTAGGAGTATTTTACATATTTTTGTTTTTTTATTTTTTTTTTATATTTATTTATTTATTTATTTATTGTGGAGAAGGGGCAGGGAAAGAAGGCAGGGGTTGCACTAGGCCTCAGGCACATGGCAGGGCCCAACAATTCCCTCTTTTGTTTATTGTATAGCAGAAAATTATAGTCCCTGTCTTAGGTTGCCTGCTCTTGCAGTTTCAGTCTTACCCATCATGGGGGATACAAACATCAATGGTTTGATCCCTGTCTTAGGTTGACTGAATGCAGAGTGATCTTACCCATCTTTGGGTACTATGAATGTAATCCACCATGCAGCCTCTCCATATCCTGTCTTAGTTTGTCCCCGCTTTGGGAATCTTACCCGTCATTGGTGCAGTGGAGGGCAGTGAAAAATAATGTTAGATTCTTGGTTAATGAGCCACTGATATTGGACTTCGACCTGATTTAACTGCCTCTAACCTTTTTGGGGGGATACAGGGCCCAAAGGTGAAGGGTAAATAAGGGTAGCAGGGGAAACTTGGCATGTACCTTTTAAAGGACTGGCTTACATGTGGTTTGGTTGCCACCAGACCAGCCAGGTGACTCACCCCAGAAACTGTTTCAGATTGGAAACCTGTGATTCATACTTGACTCTGGCAAATCAGGATGACTTGCAGGTTTTACTCAAAATGGCGGGTGAATCAAAATGGCTACCTGCAATTTAGCATAATCATAAAGATGGCATCAGTTTGGTTCCTTCATTTTGAACTGGTGTGAACCGGTCTCAGCCGGTTTGAAATGGTTTGAACCGGTCTGAACTGGTTTCAACTTGTTGGAACTGGTTTAAATTAATCTGAACCGGTTTGAACTTGTTTCAACCAGTATGAACAAATCTGAACCAGTTTGAACTGGATTTAACTGGTTTAAACTGGTTTGAACCAGTCTGAACCGGTTTGAGATGATTTAAACTGGTTTGAACAGGTCTGAACAGGTCTGAACTGGATTGACTTGGTTTGAACTGGTCTCAACCAGTCCGAACTGGTTTGAACTGGTTTGAACCGGTTTGAACTGGTTTGAACCAGTCTAAAACCCTCTGAAATGGTCTGAACTGGTCTGAACCGGTGTGAGCCGGTTTGAACTGGTTTGAACTGGTTTAAACTGGTTTGAACAGATATGAACCAGTTTAGATGTTTTAAACTGGCTTGAACAGGTCTGAGCCAGTCTGAAATGGTGTGAAACGGTTTGAACTGATTAGAACTGGTTTAAACTGATTTGAAAAGATCTGAACCGGTTTGAGCTGATTTAAACTGGCTTGAAAAGGTCTGAACCGGTTTGAACTGGTTTAAACCTGTCTAAACCGGTGTCAACAGTTTAAAACTGTTCTCAGCTGGTCTGAACCGGTTTGAACCAGTCTGAACCAGTTTTAACTGGCTTAAACTGGTCTGAATTGGTTTGATCGGGTTTGAAGTGGTTTGAAATGCTCTGAACTGATATGAACTGGTTTAAACTGATGTAAACTGTTTTAATCCGTTCTGAACAGGTCTGAACCAGTTTTAACTGGTTTCAACTGGTCTGAACCGGTTTGAACTGGTTTGAACCGGTTTGAACCTGTCTGAACCAGATTGAATCAGTTTGAACTGGTTTGAACCTGTTTGAACTGGTTTGAACCGGTCTGAAATGGTCTAAAGCGGTTTGAACTGGTGTGAACTGGTTTGAACTTGTCTGAACCATTCTGAACTGGTGTGAACCGGTTTGAACTGGTTTGAACTGGTGATAACAGATCTGAACCAGTCTGAACATGTTTGAAATGGTTTGAACTGGTTGAAACTGGTTAAACCGGTCTGAACCTGTTTGAACTGGTTTGAAGCGATCTGAACTGGTTAGAACTGGTTTGAACTGTTCTGTACTGGATTGAACTTGTTTGAACAGGTTGAAACTTGTCTGAACATATTAGAACTGGTTTCAACTGGTCGGACCGGTCTGAAACGGTTTGAACTAGTTTGAACCGGTCTTAACCGGTGTCAAAAGGTTAATACCGGTCTCAGCTGGTCTGAACTGGTTAGAACTGGTATTAACTAGTTCTTTTAACTAGTTTAACCTGGTTTTAGCTGGTCTGAATTGTTTTCAACGGGTTTGAACTGATTTGAAACACTCTTAACAGGTCTGAACTGGTTTGAACTGATGTAAACTGGTTTAATTTGTTCTGAACAGGTCTGAACCGGTTTTAACTGGTTTCAACTGGTCTAAACTGGTTTGAACCAGTCTTAATCAATTTGAACTTTTTCAACTGTTTTAAACCGGTCTGAACCAGTTTGATCTGGTTTGAACCTGTCTGAACCAGTCTGAAGCGGATTTAACTGGTCAAAACTGGTTTAAACTGGTCTGAACCTGTCTCAACCGGATTGAATTGGTTTGAACTGGTTTGAATCTGTTTGAACTGGTTTGAACCGGTCTTAAATGGCCTAAAGCGGTTTGAACCTGTGTGAACGGTTTGAACTGGTATGAACAGGTCTGAACCGGTCTGAACCGGTGTGAAACAGTTTGAATTGGTTTGAACTGGTTTCAATGGATCTGAACCGGTCTGAACCTTTTTGAAATGGTTTGAACTGTTTTCAACTTGTCTGAACCAGTTTGAACTGGTTTTAACCGGTCTGAATCGGTTTGAACTTCTTTGAACTGGTTTAAACCTGTCTGAACCAGTTTGAACTGGTTTGGACTGGTCTGAACCGGTCTGAAGCAGATTTAACTAGTTAAAACTGGTTTGAGCTTGTCTGAAACTTTCTGAACCAGATTGAATTGGTTTGAACTAGTTTGTACCGGTTTAAACTGGTTTGAAATGGTTTGAACCTGTTTGAACAGCTTTGAACCGGTCTGAAATTGTCTAAACCATTTTGAACAAGTGTTACCTGGTTTGAACTAGTTTGAACTGGTCTGAACCTGTCTGAACTAGTGTGAACCGGTTTGAACTGATTTTAATAGATCTGAACTGGTTTGAAATGGTGTGAACTGGTTGAAACTGGTTGAACCGGTCTGAACCTATTTGAACTGGTTTGAATCAATCTGAACTGGTTTGAACAGGTTTGAACCGGTCTGTACAGGTTTGAACTTGTTTGAACTGGTTGAAACTGGTCTGAACCTATTAAAAGTGGTTTCAACTGGTCTGAACCAGTCTGAAACGGTTTGAACTGGTTTGATCCAGTCTAAACCGGTCTCAAGTGTTCTACACCGGTCTCAACAGGTCTTAACCGGCTTGAACTGGTCTGAACTGGTCCGAACCACTGTTAACTTTTAAACTGGTTTAAACTGGTCTGAACCATTTTGAATGGGTTTTAACTGGTTTGAACCGCTTTGAACCGGTCTGAATCGATTTGAACTGCTTTGAACTGGTCTCAC
This sequence comes from Loris lydekkerianus, assembly GCA_963574355.1. NCBI lineage: Eukaryota > Metazoa > Chordata > Mammalia > Primates > Lorisidae > Loris > Loris lydekkerianus. The sequence goes on from CAUYPK010143887.1 coordinate 29,575, forward strand.
CTGGTCTTAACCGGTTTGAACTGGGTTTGTTGTGCCCAGATCCAAGTCCCGAAAGACCACCAGGGAGCCGAGAACTGGGTTTGTTGTGCCCAGATCGAAGTCCCAAAAGACCACCAGGGAGCCGATTCTGATGCAAAAGAATAGAGCTGTTTTATTGCAAGCTTGAGCTTGGGCGTCTGGGGTGTCCGATACAACAGATCTGAGCCAGAAGACCCAAGCTCTGTACTAGGAGTATTTTATAGCTTTTTACAGTAAACTGTGTGTATACATTTTTAACAAAGGGATTACGTCTTGATTGGTTGCCACTGGATCAGCCATTTGACTCACCCCAGAGACGGTTTCAGAATGGAAACCTGTGATTCATATTTGACTCTGGCAACTCATGATGACTTGCAGGTTTTACTCAAAATGGCAGGTGAAACAAAATAGCTACCTTCAATATAGCATACTTATCAAGATAGCGTCATTTTGGTTCCTTTGAACCTGTCTGAACTGGTTAGAAGTGGATTGAACCGGTCTGATCCAGTCTGAACTGGTCTGAACATGTTTTAACCAGTTTGAACTGTTTTGAAGCAGTCTGAACCAGTTTGAACTGGTTTGAACTGGTCTCAACTGATCTGAAACGGTCCGAACCGGTCTGAACCGGTCTGAACTGGATGAACGGTTTCATACGGTCTGAACCGGTTCCAATTGGTTTGAACCCGTCTAAAACGGTCTAAACCTGTTTAAACCGGTCTGAGCCATTCTAAACTGGGTTGAACTGGTTTGAACAGGTTTGAATTTGTTTGAACTGGTTTGAACCGGTCTGAACCTATTTCAACTTGTTTGAACTGGTTTAAATTGATCTGAACCGGTTGAACTGGTTTCAAACGGTCTGAACCAGTTTGAACTGGTTTCAATGGGTCTGAGCAAATCTGAACCAGTTTGAACCGGATTTAACTGGTTTAAAATGGTTTGAACTGGTCTGAACTGGTTTGAGCTGGTTAAAACTGGTTTGAACAGGTCTGAACCGGTCTGAACCGGATAGAATTGGTTTGAACTGGTTTGAACCGGCCTCAACTGGACCAAATCGGTTTGAACCGGTTTGAACTGGTTTGAACCAGTCTGAACCGCTCTGAAATGGTCTGAACTGGTCTGAACCGATGTGAACCGGTTTGAACTGGTTTAAACTGGTTTGAACAGATCTGAACCAATTTGAGCTGGTTTAAAGTGACTTGAAAATGTCTGAACCGGTCTGAAATGGTGTAAACCGGTTTGAAGTGGTTTGAACTGGCTTAAACTGGTTTGAACGGATCTGAACCGGTTTCAGCTGGTTTAAACTGGCTTGAACAGTTCTGAACTGGTTTGAACTGGTTTGAACCAGTCTACACCGGAGTCAGCAGGTTAAAACGGGTCTCAGCTGGTCTGTACCAGTTTGAACCGGTCTGAACTGGTTTTAACTGGCCTGAATTGGTTTGAACAGGACTGAATTGGTTTGAACGGGTTTGAACTGGTTTGAAATGCTCTGAACTGGTCTGAAGCGGTTTGAACTGATGTAAACTGGTTTAATCCATTCTGAGCAGATCTGAACCAGTTTTAACTGGTTTCAACCAGTTCAACTGGTCTGAACCAGTTTGAACTGGTTTCAACAGGTCTGAATCGGTTTCAACTGGTTAAAAAAGGTCTGAACCAGTTTGAACTGGTTGAACCAGTCCGAACCGTTCTGAAGCAAATTTAAGTGGTTCAAACTGGTTTGAACCAGTCAGAACCTGTCTGAACCGGATTGAATCGGTTTGAACTGGTGTGAACCAGTTTGAACTTGTTTGAACTGATCTGAGCCGGTCTGAACTGGTGTGAACCGGTTTGAACTGGTTTAAACTGGTGTAATAGATCTGAACTGGTCTGAACTGGTTTGAAATGGTTTGAACTGGTTGAAAGAGGTTAAACAGGTCTGGACATATTTGAACTGGTTTGAATCAATCTGAACCGGTTTGAACTGGTTTGAACCGGTCTATACCAGTGTCAACAGGTTAAAACCGGTCTCACCTGGTATGAACCAGTTTTAACTGGTTTAAACTGGTTTCAACTGGTCTGAATTGGTTTGAACCTGTTTGAACTGCATTGAAATGCTCTGAACTAGTCTGAACCAGTTTGAACTGATGTAAACTGGTTTAATCCGTTCTGAACAGGTCTCAACCAGTTTTATCTGGTTTCAACTGCTTTCAACTGGTCTGAACCTTTTTGAGCTGGTTTGAACCAGTCTGAATTGGTTTGAACTTCTTTGAACCGGTTTAAACCGGTCTGAACCAGTTTGAACTGGTTTGAACCGGTCTAAACTGGTCTGAAACGGATTTAGCTGTTTAAAATGGTTTGAATAGGTCTGAAACTGTCTGAACCAAATTGAATTGGTTTGAACTGCTTGAACTGGTCTCTACAGGTCTGAACCTGTTTAAACCCATTTGAAATTGTTTGAACCAGTTTAAACTGGTTTGAACTGGTTTGAATTAGTCTAAACCACTCTCAAATGATCTCAACCTTTCTGAACCAGTGTGAACCGCTTTGAACTGGTTTGAACTGGTTTAAACTGGTTTGAACAGGTCTGAAGCAGTTTGTACTGGTTTAAAACAGTTTGAACCAGTTTGAACTGTTTTGAACTGGTCTGAATCATTCTGAAGCAAATTTAAGTGGTTTAAACTGGTTTGAACCGGTCTGAACCTGTCTGAACCGGATTGAATTGGTTTGAACTGGTTTGAACCGGTCTGAAATGTGAACCGGTTTGAACTTGTTTGAACTTGTCTGAACCAGTCTGAACCGGTGTGAACCTGTTTGAACTGGTTTGAACTGGTGATAATAGATCTGAACCGGTCTGAACTGGTTTGAAATGATTTGAACTGGTTGAAACAGGTTAAACAGGTCTGAACTGGTTTGAACTGGTTTGAACCAGTCTATACTGGTGCCAACAGGTTAAAACCGGTCTCAGCTGGTATGAACCGGTTTGAATTGGTCTGAACCGGTTTTAACTGGTTTAAACTGGTTTGAACTGGTCTGAATTGGTTTGAATGTGTTTGAACTGGTTTGAAACGCTCTGAACTGGTCTGAACTGGTTTGAACTGAAGTTAAACTGGTTTAATCCGTTCTGAACAGGTCTCAACCGGTTTTAACTGGTTTCAACTGCTTTCAACTGGTCTGAACCCGTTTGAGCTAGTTTGAACTGGTCTGAATTGGTTTGAACTTCTTTGAACTGGTTTGAACCGGTCTGAACTGGTCTGAAACGGATTTAGCTGTTAAAAATGGTTTGAACAGGTCTGAAACTGTCTGAACCAGATTGAATAGGTTTCAACTGGTTTGAACTGGTTTCAACTGGCCTGAACAAATCTGAAACAGTTTGAACCAGATTTAACTGGTTTAAACTGGTTAGAATAGGTCTGAACTGGTCTGAACCAAATTGAATTGGTTTGAACTGGTTGAACTGGTCTGAACCGGTCTGAACCTGTTTGAACCGGTTTGAAATGGTTTGAACTGGTTTAAACTTGTTTGAATTAGTCTGAACCACTCTGAAACGATCTGAACTGTTCTGAACCGGTGTTAACCGCTTTGAACTGGTTTGAACTGGTTTAAACTGGTTTGAACAGATCTGAACCAGTTTGAGCTGGTTCAAAGTGGCTTGAACAGGTATGAACCAGTCTGAAATTATGTGACCCTATTTGAACTGGTTTGAACTAGTTTAAAATGGTTTAAACCGATCTGAACTGGTTTGAGCTGGTTTAAAGTGGCTTGAACTGTTCTGAACCACTTTGAACTGATTTGAACAGGTCTAAACTGGTGTCAACAGGTTAAAACCGGTCTCAGGTGGTCTGAACCAGTTTGAACCGGTCTGAACCGGTTTTAACTGGTTTCAAATGGTTTGAACTGGTCTGAATTGGTTTGAATGGGTTTGAACTGGTTTGAAATGCTCTGAGCTGTTCTGAACTGGTTTGAACTGAGGTAAACTGGTTGAAACCACTTTGAGCAGGTCTGAACCGGTTCCAACAGATTTCAACTAGTTTCAACTGGTCTGAACCGGTTTGAGCAGGTTTGAACTGGTCTGAATCGATTAGAACTTCTTTGAACTGGTTTAAACCAGTCTGAACCAGTTTAAACTGGTTTGAACTGGTCTAAACTGGTCTGAATTGGACTTAACTGGTTAAAACTGGTTTGAACTGGTATGAACCTGTCTGAATCGGATTGAATCAGTTTGAACTGGTTTGTACCGGTTTAAACTGGTTTGAACTGGTTTGAACCTGTTTGAACAGTTTGAACCGGTTTGAAATGGTCGAAAGTGGTTTGAAACGATGTGAACTGGTGTGAACTCTTTTGAACTGGTCTGAACCAGTGTGAACAGGTTTGAACTGGTTTTAACTGGTTTTAACAGATCTGAACCGGTCTGAACCGGTTTGAAATGGTTTGAACTGGTTGAAACTGGTTGAACCAGTCTGAACCTGTTTCAACTGCTTTGAATCAATCTGAACTGGCTTAGACTGGTCTGACCCGGTCTTAACCGGTTTGAACTGGGTTTGTTGTGCCCAGATCAAAGTCCCCAAAGACAACCAGGGAGCCGATTCTGATGCAAAATCAAAGCCATTTTATTGCAAGCTAGAGCTTGGGCGTCTGGGGTCTCCGATACAATGGATCCGAGCCAGAAACCCCATGCTCTGTACTAGGAGTATTTTATAGCTTTTTACAGTAAACTGGATGTATACATTTTCAAGAAAGGGATTACGTCTGGATTGGTTGCCACCAGACCAGCCATGTGACTCACCCCAGAAGTGGTTTCAGATTGGATACCTGTGATTCATACTTGACTCTGGCAACTCATGATGACTTGCAGGTTTTACTCAAAATGGGGGGTGAATCAAAATGGCTACCTTCAGTTTAGCATACTCATCAAGATGGCATCCGTTTGGATCCTTCAGTCTGAACTGGTCTGAAGCGTTCTCAACCAGTTTAACCTGGTTTGAACCGGTCTGAACCGGTCTGAACCTGTCTGAACAGGTCTCAATCGGTTTGAACAAGTTTGAACTGTTTTGAACCAGTCTGAACCGGTTTGAACTGGTTTGAACCAGTCTGAACCAGTTTGAACTGGTTTGCACTGCTCTGAACTGGTTTAAACCAGTTTGACTAGTTTGAACTGTTTTCAACCAGTCTGAAATGGTTTAACTGGTTTGAATCACTCTGAACCTGTTTGAACTTGTTTGAACTGGTTTAAAACGTTCTGAACCTACTTAAACTGGTTTGAACCGGTCTGAACCCGTCTGACCCTGTTTGAACCGGATTTAACTGGTTTAAACTGGTTTGAACCGGTTTGAGCTGGTTTAAACCGGTTTGAACCGGTCTGAACTGGTCTGAACCGGTTTGAACCGATTTAAACTGGTTTGAACCGGTCTGAACCGGTTGGAACTGGTTTGAACTGCTCTGAATCGGTGGGAACCAGTTTGACCAGTTTGAACTGTTTTCACCCATTCTGAAATGGTTTGAACTGGTTTGAATCGGTCTGAACCTGTTTGAACTTGTTTGAATTGGTTTAAAACGGTCTGAAACTATTTAAACTAGTTTGAAACAGTCTGATATGGCCTTAACCTGTTCAAACCAGATTTAACTGGTTTAAACTGGTCCAAACCGGTCTGAACCAGTTTGAACTGGTTTTGTTGTGCCGAGATCAAAGGCCCCAAAGAGTACCAGGGAGCCAAGTCCGATGCAAAAGCAAAGAGCCGTTTTCTTGCAAGCTCAAGCTTGGGTGTCTGGGGTCTCTGATACAATGGATCTGAGCCAGAAGCCCAGAGCTCTGTACTAGGAGTATTTTATAGCATTTTACAGTAAACTGGGCACATACACTTTTAAGTAAGGGATTACATCTGGATTGGTTGCCACTGGACCAGCCTGGTGACACCCCAGAAACAGTTTCAGATTGGAAACCGGTGATTCATACTTGACTCTGGCAACTCATGAAGACTTGCAGGTTTTACTCAAAATGGCGGGTGAAACAAAATGGCTACCTTCAATTTAGCATACTCATCAAGATGGCGTCATTTTGGTTCCTTCAGTTTGAACCAGTCTGAACTGGTTTGAAGTGGTTTGAACTGGTCTGAACCGGTCTGAACATATTTCAACCAGTTTGAACTGTTTTGAACCAGTCTGAAGCGGTTTGAACTGGTTTGAACCAGTCTGAACTGGTCTGAAACGGTCTGAATCAGTCTGAACTGGTTTTATCCAGTCTGAACCGGTTCTAATCGGTTTGAACCGGTCTAAAATGCTCTAAACCTGTCTGAACCTTTCTGAACTGTATTGAACTGGTTCAAACAGGTCTGAACTAGTTTGAACTGGTCTGAACAGGATTGAACTGGTTTAAACTGGTCTGAACAAATCTGAACAAGTTTGAGCCAGATTTAACTGGTTTAAACTGGTTTGAACCAGTCTGGACCGTTTTGAACTGGTTTAAACTGGTTTGAACAGGTCTGAACCAGTCTGAAGTGGATTGAATTGGTTTGAACTGGTTTGAACCAGTCTCAACAGTTCTAACCGGTTTGAAGTGGTTTGAACAGGTCTGAACAGGTTTGAAATTGAACTAGTTTAAACCAGTCTGAACCTGTTTGAAGTGGTTTATACCAGTTTGAACCGGTATGAACCAGTGTGAACTGATCGGAACCAGTTTGAATCAGTTTGAACTGTTTTGAACCAGTCTGAACTGGTTTCAACTGGTCTTAACTGGTTTGAAATGGTCTGAAACGGTTTGAACTTGTTAGAACCGGTTTAAACCATTCTTAACTGGTCTGAACCAGTCTGAACCTTTTTGAACCAGTGAACTGTTTTCAACCAGTCTGAACCGGTTTGAACTGGTTTGAACTGGTATGAGCCACTCTGAACCGGTTTGAACTGGTTTTAACTGTTTTGAACCAATCTAAACTGGTTTTAGCTGGTTTAAACTGGTTTGACCTGGTCTGAACAGGTCTCAACTGGATTGAATAGTTTTTAACGCGTTTAAACTGGTTTGAACTGGTTTGGACATGTTTTAACTGGTTTTAACCGGTCTCAAATGGTATGAACTGGTCTGAACTTGTTTAACCCGGTCTTAACCGGTTTTAATTGGTTTGAACCGGTCTAAACAGTTTGAACCAGTTTAAACTGGTCTGAAATGGTCTGAACAGGTTTGAACTGGTTTGAAACTGTCTGAACTGGTTTCACCTGATTTGAACCGGTATGAACTGGTTTGAACTTGTTTGAACTGGTTTAGACCGGTTTGAACTGGTTTGAACCAGTCTGAAACATTCTGAAAAAGTTTGAACTGGACTTAACTGGTTTAAACTGTTTTGAACAAGTCTCAACCGGTCTGAACTGGATTGAATCAGTTTGAACTTGTTTGAACCTGTTTAAACTGGTTTGAACTGGTTGGGACCGGTTGGAACCTTTCTGAACCGGTCTGAACTAGTCTGAAGTGGTCTGAACCGGTCTGAAATGGTTTGAACATGTTTGATCTGGTAAAAACCAGTCTCAGCCGGTTTGAAACAGTTCATACCAGTTTACAATATGTCAAACCGTTTCAAACCAACTCAGACGGGGTCAGACCACTTCATACTGGTTCAAAACATTTCAAACTGGATCAGACCAGTTTATACCAGTTTAAACCTGTTCAATCCATTTCTAACCAGTTGAGACCAGTTCAGACAAGTTCAAACCGGTTCAGACCTTTCCAACCAGTGTAAACCGATTCAGAATGGTTCATACCAGTTCAAACTGGTTCAGACCGAATCAGACCGATTCAAAACAGTACAAACCAGTTCAAACCAGTTCAGACCAGTTTATACAAGTCAAGCCTGTTCAAAACGGTTCAGACCGGTTCAGACCTTTTTAGACTGGTTCAGACTGGTTTAAATCATTTCAAACCGGTTCAGACCAGATCAGACTGGTTCAAACCGGTTCAGACAGGTTCAAACCAGTTCCAACCGTTTCAGACCGGTTCATACCAGTTCAAACCGTTTCAGACCGATTTAAACTAATTCAAGCTGGTTCATTTTGGTTCAGACTGGTTCAATCAGGTTCAAACCTGTTCAGACCGGTTCAAACCATTTCAAACCGGTTAAGACCAGTTTATACCAGTTCAAACCGGTTTAAACCAGTTCAGACCGGTTCAGAGTAGTTCAAACAGGTACAAACCAGTTCAGACAAGTTCATACCATTTTATACCAGTTAAAACTGGTTCAGACCGGTTCATGCCAGTTCAAACAGTGACAGGTTTATAACAGTTCAAACCACTTCAAATCGGCTCATTCCAGATCAGACTGGTTCAACCTGGTTCAAACCTGTTCAGACCAGTTCACTGGTTCAAACAAGTTCAGACTTGTTCTGACCGGTTTAAACAAGTTCAAACCAGTTCAATGCAGTTCAAACCAGTTTAGCCCAGTTCAAAATGCATCAGACGATTTCAGACTTGTTCAAACCAGTTCAGACCATTTCAGACCAATTCAAACCAGTTCAAACCTGTTCAGACCGGTTTAAACCAGTTCAAAGCAGTTCAGACCGGTTTTTGTCAGTTGAAACCGGTTCAAACCAGTTCAGATCAAATCACACCGGTTCAGACTGGTTCAGACCAGTTCAAAATGGTTCAAACCAGTTCAGACCTGTTCAGAACTATTCAGACCTGTTCAAACCAGTTTAAACTGGTTCAGTCCAGTTCAGACCTGTTCAGAACAGTTCTGACCGTTTCAGACCGGTTCACATTGGTTCCAACCAGTTGAAACCAGTTCAAACCGGTTTGCACCAGATTATAACAGTTCGAATGTGTTCCAACTGACTCACACGGGATCCAACCAGTTCAGATCTGTTCAGACCACTTCAGACTGGTTCAGACCGGTTCAAACCAGTTAAAACCGGTTCAGACTGGTTTATACCAGTTCAAACCAGTTCTGAAAAGGTCAGACAGGTTCAGACCAGTTCAGTGTGCTTCAAACCATTTCAAATCGGTTCAGAACAGTTTATTCCACTTCGAACATGTTCAAACCAGTTAAGACCAAAGCAGACTGGTTCAGACCAGTGCAGACAGGTTCAGATGTGTTCAAACCGGTTAAACCACTTCAGACAGGTTCAGACAGGTTGAGACTGGTTCAAACCAATTTAAACCGGATCAGACATGTTTATACCAGTTCAAACCGGTTCAAACCAGTTCAGACTGGATCAGACAAATTTAGACAGTTTCAGTATGGTTCAAAGCGGTTCAGACCACTTTATACCAGATCAAACTGATTCAAACTGGTTCAGACCAGTTCAGACCGGTTCAAACCAGTTCAGACCGGTTCAGACCGGTTCAAACAATTTCAGAAGGGTTCAGACACGTTCAGACTGGTTCAAACTGGTTCAGACAGCTTCAGACCAGTTCAAACCGATCAGACCGGTTCAACCAGTTAAAACCAGTTCAAACCGTTTCAGACTGGTTTATACAAGTTCAAAGCAGTTCAAACCTGTTCAGACAGGATCACACCGGTTCAGACCGTTTCAGACCAGTTTAAACCAGTTCAAACTGGCTCAGACTGGTTCTAACCGGTTCATACCAGTTCAGACAGGTTGAAACCATTTCCAACCGGTTCAGATCTGTTCATACCAGTTCATATGTATTCAAATCGGTTCACACCAGTTCAGACCGGTTAAAACCAGTTCCAACTGGTTCAGACCAGTTCATACCGGTTCAACCAAGTCACACCAGTTCAAATCGGTTCAATCCATTTCAGACCATCTCCAACTGGTTCAAACCAGTTGAGACTAGTTCAAACCAGTTCAGACCGGTTCAGTCCAATTTATACCATTTCAAACCAACTCAAACCAGTTCAGACCAAATCAGACCCGTTCAAACCAGTTTTAACCAGTTCAAACCAGTTCATACCAGTTCAGTCTGGTTTATATCAGTTAAAATTTGTTGAGACCAGTTCAGACCGGTTCAAACCGGTTCAGAGCGTTTCAAACCAGTTCAGACCAGTTCAAACCAGTTCAAACCAATTTAGACCAGTTCAGACCACTTCAAATCAGTTCAAACCGGTTCACACAGGTTCAAAACGTTTCAGACCGGTTTAGACCTGTTCAAACCAGTTCAAACCTTTTCAGACCTGTTTATGCCCGTTCAAACCGGTTGAGACAAGTTCAAACCAGTTCAAACCAGTTTAGACCGGTTCAAAACAGTTCAAACTGTTTCAGACCAGTTCGGACCAATTCAAACCAGTTCAGACTGGTTCAGACCGGTTTATACCAGTTCAAACCGGTTCCAATCTGGTTCAGACCAAATCAGACCGATTCAGACCGGTTCAACCGGTTCAAACGAGTTCAAACCAGTTCAAACCGGTTTCGATCGGTTCAGACCAGTTCAAACTGGTTCAGACTGGCTCAAAACGGATCAGATCGGTTCCCACCAGTTCAAACGGGTTCAAACTGGTTCAGACCAGATCAGACCGGTTTGAACCAGTTCAGACTGGTTTAGACCAATTAAAATCATTTCAGACCGGTTCAAACTAATTCAAAACAGTTCAAATCAGTTCAGACTGGTTCAGACTGGTTCAAACGAGTTCAAGCCAGTTAAGACCAGTTTATACTAGTTTCAAAAATCTTCTCAGGGTGATCTGAGTCCTCACTTTAACTTCCTGCAAGTGTAACATCTAGGGAGAAATCCTCTCAGGATGATCTGAGTCCTGACGTCAGCTTCCTGAAAGTGTAACACCCAGGAAGAAATCCTCTCAGGGTTATCTGAGTCTACAGGTCAACTTTTTGCAAATGTAACATTCAAAGAGAAATCCTCTCTGGGTGATGCAAATCCTCACATACACTTTGTGCAAGTGTAACATCCAGAGAGAAACCTCAGGGTGATCTGTGTCCTTCAATCAACTTCCTGCAAGTGTAACATCCAGAGGAAAATCCTCTCAGGGTGATCTGAGTCCTCACAAAGACTTTCTCCAAGTGTAAAATCCAGAGAGAAATCTACTCAGGGTGATCGGAGTCCTCAAGTTGACTTCATGTAAGTCTAACATCCAGAGAGAAATCCCCTCAGGTTGATCCGAGTTCTCTCGTTGACTTTCTGATAGTGTACTTCTGGCTGATCGCCACTGCTGTATTGGTATAAAATGAAAGGTTGTAGTGAGAGTAGGATCGCTGATCTACTCCAGCACATTCCAAACAGTATACTTTGAAACCAAGTCCGCAAATCTCATTTCTTTCTGTGTGCAGGCATACAGCACTTTTATCACAGAGCATAGTGTCTTCAGCTTTCCTTTCAGCTGGTTGCATCCATCCAGCACTGGTCCTTCAAACATTGATGACTCCTCAACTCACCCTTGTGCTAGTGTATATCCAGTGGTTTATCCTCTCCTGGGTGATCCGCGTCCTCACATAGACTTTCTGCAAGTGTAACATCCAGAGAGAAATCTCAGGGTCATCCGAGTCCTCACGTTGACTTTCTGCAAGTGTAACATCTAGGGAGAAATCCTCTCAGGATGATCCGAGTTCTCACGTCAACTTCCTGAAAGTGTAACATCCAGGAAGGAAATCCTCTCATGGTGATCCGAGTCCTTACGTCAACTTCCTGCAAGTGTAATATCCAGAGAAAAATCCTCTCGGGGTTATCCGAGTCCTCATGAAGACTTTCTGCAAGTGTAACATCCACAGAGAAATCCTCTCAGCATGATCCGAGTCCTTAAATCGACTTCGTGTAAGTCTAACATCCAGAGAGAAATTCCCTCAGGTTGATCCGAGTCATCTCGTTGACTTTCTGTTAGTGTACTTCTGGCTGATCACCACTGCTCCAGTTTATTTCAAGCAGTATGCTACTGGAAGAGAAAAGCATTTTCTTTTCTTAAGTTATACTAATAAGACCTACCCATGTATCCAGTTCTATGGCATATATTCCGGTTTCAATATCCCACAATACTTACGTTTCAAAATGCAACGTATTCCACAGAATACATGTAATTGTTGCACATGTAACTGTCTGAAAATTACTGCTGAGGGCGACTTCCTCACCAATGTAACTCAATGTCTCCAAAACCATGGCACAACGTGCATGATATCTGTGAAACAAGGGTGCATCCCCGCTACTGCTGATAAGTGGCAGAAAGCTCCTGGCAACAAAAACCAGTTTTCTCCTCTTATGAATGGTTACAGAGCTACCTGGGAAAGATGTTTCCCAACTTCACAACTTCTTGCACCCCAGAAGATTCATCTCCAAGTTCCTCTTTTGGCACAATTCAGCATATTTCTTCAGTGTACTATCCACCAGAGAATACTCGTTTTCATCATACATGTAACTCTTTTAACCCTAATGCTAGGGAACATCAACACCCAGGTCCTCCTAAGACAGTGAGCCAACTGTATGAATATAAAATAAAAGATTTGAGTGAGGGTAGGTTTGCCAATCCACTGCAGCACATTCCAAACAGTATACTTTGGAACCAAGTCCCCAAATCTCATTTCTTTCTGTGTGCAGGCATACAGTACTTTTATCACAGTTCACCCGCATCTTCAAATTTCCTTTCAGCTGGTTGCATCCATCCAGCACCTTCAAACATTCATGAGTACTCAACTCGCCCTTTTGCCAGTGTACATCCAGCGGCTAATCCTCTCCTGGGTGATCCAAGTCCTCACATAGACTTTGTGCTAGTGTAACATCTAGAGAGAAATCCTCTCAGGGTGATCCGAGTCTTGAAGTCAACTTCCTGAAAGTGTAACATCCAGAGAGAAATCCTCTCAGGGTGATCTGAGTCCTCATGTCCTCATGTCGACTCAAGTCTAACATCCAGAGAGAAATGCTCTCAGGTTGATCCAAGTCCTTTCATTGACTTTCTGATAGTGTACTTCTGGCAGATTGCCACAGCTCCAGCTTATTTCAAGCAGTATGCTACTGGAAGAGAAAAGCATTTTCTATTCTAAAGTCATACTACTAAGAGGTACCCCTACATGCGGTTTACAAAATCACACAATACCTACTTTCCTAGACAGTTCATGACCGCTTTTATTGTAAAAACTTCCTCACTTTTCAAAATGCAATGTACTCAGAGCAAGATGGTGGCCTTGCATCTGGCCACCGTGAGTCAGGGGAGATAGGACTCCAGACATCTCTGGCTCTGGTGAGATCTGCCTATAATTATCCCTGTGAGGATACACGGAGTCAGCGACAGACTTCTGGACCCCAGGAGGAGGACAAAAACAGTGGAAAACCGGCAAGTGGTCGCGAGTGTTCAATCGGTCTAAACCCGCCGACAACTGTTAAGTACCAGTGAGACTGCAAACTGGAAAGGCCTTACCTGTGAACTGTTTTGGCGTCTTTGGACTTGGCACTCAGTTGAACTGCCTTGGGGAGAGCTTGAGCGGGAATGTGGAGAACTTTGGCTATTGTCTAGGGCCCTAGTCTGGACCGCTGAGCTAGACGGAGCTAATAGTGTTTGGCTGTGGGCCACAAGGAGCCATTGTGGGCCAGCAAGCTCCACCCTCAGGGTCGCAGAGCAAGAATCAGGTGTAGTTGGCAAACCTAGTGACTAAGTAGCTTAAAGGCAGGGTCTGAGCTGCCCCTCAGGTGCAGAGTGAGACTGGTTTTGGCACACTGGGTAAGTGGATAGCCACTACAGCAGTTATTCCAGCGACAAGCACTTTCTTGGGAAAGCTACTGCTCAGCAAGTTTACAAGTTTAAAGTGCCTTTTAAGAGGGCTGAGGAGATATAGAGTGTCTGCCCAGTGGGGTTTGAGAAATCAGCGGCCTCCAGTCGTATCAGCACTGTGATTAACAGCTCATTCCCCAGAAGACCACGTGTTGCCCAGACAATATTCAACATACATATACTGCTTTGTTTTTGGTTGTGTTTTTTGTTTTGGTTTTTTCCCTTTTTTGTTTGGTTGGGGTTTTTTTGTTTATTTTGATGTTGGTGATGTTTTGTTTTTAATTTCAACCTTTTCTATACAGATTTTTTTTCTTTCTCAATTTTTCTAGTTTAATTACAATTTCCCATTGCTTCCTTTTTCAATAACTACAACTTCATTCTTGCTAGTGTTTCTACCCCTATTA
>CAUYPK010143888.1:0-47825 GCA_963574355.1 Loris lydekkerianus
GGGGCAATGGGCGGAGGGAGGGTGATTGGTGAGATTACACCTGTGGTGCATCTTACACCACTTAGTAAATGTAGAATATAAATGTCTTAACACAATAACTAAGAAAATGCCAGGAAGGCTATGTTAACCAGTGTGACGAAAGTATGTCAAATGGTCTATAAAACCAGTGTATGGTGCCCCATGATCGCATTAATGTACATAGCTTTGATTTAATTAAAAAAAAAAAAAAGAAAAGAAATAGACTGTTGTTTTAAGAAAGCAAACATAGAAAATATGTGAGCTCAATGTTCTTAGGGAAGCTACTGATTTATTTTATAAAAGGCAAATAAAAACCCTCAAAGGGACTGATCTTCAAATGCCAGTGCCATACCTATTGCCACTTTTCCATGGCCATGTGTTGAGGGATGAGACAGATGTATTAGACATTCTGGCACATCTAGATGGCTTCCTTTCTTTGTGCGCTTCCCACCCATGTCTCCATGGATGGGATGTTACACAGTCATTTTCCAGGGAGGGCATAGAGGCTGCACTCATCTCCTCTCTTCCACGCTGGGGACCCTTTCTTTCTCTTTGGTCTGTAGCTGCAGCCCTGGTCTTGATCTCAGGCAAGCTGAAGACTCTGCTCCCTTCCACTCCTATTGGTTAGCTGTTTTCTGCACAGTGAGGGCAGACAGAGCATCCCCTGGGGGCCTGGTGGACTTGTCCTGGGAGCTCTGTTGCAGGGACCATACAGAAGGTGTAGCTCTCCTTGCAAGCATGGAAGCCCCAATGCTGGGGAGGTGCTGAGACAGCAGGAGAGAGTTGGCACATGCCCACCACAGTGGCACCACTGCCTCCTCCAGCACCCCATTTGCTACCTGGTGCCTTCCTAGGCTCACATTGCCCTCTCCCCACAGGCCACAGACTCGGACTACGAGGACGCTCTGCCCAAGCACTCCTTCGTCAACCACTACATGAGCGACCCCACCTACTACAATTCATGGAAGCGCCGGCCCCAGGGAGGCCGTGCCCCAGTGCCACACAGGTATGAGGCAGTGGCAGGGGCTGAGGCAGGGCCGCACCTGCACACGGTGGTCACCACGCAGAGCGCGGGTGGTGTCTACACCCCGGCAGCCCCCGGCACACGGACTCCACTCACCGGCTTCTCCTCCTTCGTGTGAGCCATGCCTCCATCAGGGTAGATCAGATGGGAACACTCCGGAGTCTATTTTTGTTAAGACAATCAACTCCAATAACTGAGCTGAAGTTTTTGTTTAAAAAAAAAAAAAAAAATTCTGATAAGTGATGGTTTTACCTACTTGTGAACACTAGATTTCAATTAGAAAGGTTTTTTTAATGGCTTTTTGTAACATCACTGCAGGAAGCAGGTTTCTTTCTTTTTCTTTTCTTTTTAAGAGAAGATGTATTTCTCTGGTGCAATCGTTTGGCACCACTGGGGCCTGGGAGGATCTCAGACCTGCCCAGCCCTGGGTTTCTCCATCTTAAAGACCAGCTAGGAAGCCTGGGAGGGGGGAGAGTAGAGGGTCAGTGAGATCTCAGAGCTACCCCCGGCCATCCCTTCTCTTTCTACCTCCTCTTCTGGAGAAGCAGCGGCTCCCATTCTCTATCTGGGGACATCTTCTGGGGTGTGGAGAGCAAATGTTCTTGCCAAGGCTTGTTGACTGAGCTCCATCAGTTTCTGAAATGTTCTCACTCAGCAGTGTCCAGGTGAGGCGTCAACACTGTGCCTCCTGACAGCCGGGCAGCCTTGCTAAGGGGGTGCCTTCTGACCCTGTGAGGCCAACCTGTTGTGATCTATGTCATCCCAGTGGTGAAATATCCTGGATTTTTCTTCCTTCCTTTCGCCCTTTAAACCTGACAATGCAGGAACAGCCTCCCTGGAGACTGGCAGCCACCACCCCTGGTGAGCCAGTTCCCTCCTGTGGACACACAGCACACAGCTGACTTCACGAAGCAAGAAGAAAACGGCGCTTTCAGAATCGCGTGTTATGTAGGAAGTGTGCATTGTTAACCAGAGTATTTTTTAAATCTTTTTATCTTTTTTTAAGATATGTCACAAGAAATGAATGCATCTTTGCTGTCTCCAGGTGCCTTTTTATTAATTGTTCAGCTTTGTACATGGGAAAGATGAAAAGCAACAGTGTCTCCGAATAAAGTAAAATGGCTCTGAGAAAACAAGGTCCCAGCTGACCTCGTGCACAGCAGATGTCTCTGTGCACATGGGCTAATCCTTCCATTTGCCCTCTTGTCCCCGCCAGCTACCCACTGCTTCTTGACAGCTGGTGCTGCCCACCCCCATCCAAGGCCAGCTTTTAGCCTTAATGGGTTTTCTGGAAAATATTTTTCTTCATTGTCCTTGGTTTCTTTAATCTTTTTTGGCTAAGTGAAAATAGTTTCAACTCCTTTGAAAAACTTAAAGCCGAGATGTGGCTGTGCCCCCAACCCAGCATTGTTCTGCCACAGATGGCTGAGCTGTAGCCTCCCAGCCCCAGGCCCAGGGCTGGATATAATGGCAGTGTGGCTGGCACCGGTCAGACATGTGCACCAGAGCTCCATGAGGGCCCCATGCCCCACATCTCACCACCAGGAGTATGACATACTCAAGACTTGAGACCACTGTCACCATCCCCCAATGTATGGAGGAAAGAGTCAGCTGTAGTCCCCTCAGGTGATCTGCCAGTGGGGGACCAGCTGGGTCAGCGACTGGCTGGGACCACCAGGGAGCCTGTCTCTTGGCCACGTGTAGATACTTGGCTCTTTTCTTTGCACACCTCTCTGGGGCAGATGGTGCAGATACTGTCTTGATTCTCTGCTTTCAGAGGTGCTGGGTGTTGCCCCAGGAGTTTTGAGTGGGATGAAAAACTCTTTGCAGCCCTTCCAAAATTAGAGGGTACGGGAAGATTCCTTTCTCCCTCCACTCCCCCTCACTCCCTTTCTCCTTCCTTCTTTTCCCTTTTCCCTCTTTCCTTCTTTTTCTGAGAGGAAGAGAGAATATTCTAAACCAAAAATCCTAGATGCTTTTCCCAAAGCCCCTTCTGTGTGAAAATCACCAGCCACAGTTCAGTGGACAGAGCCCAGCTCCTTCCTTCCGGCCCCAGAGAGGGTGAAGAGGACAGGAAACCACGATGTGACTGCTTGAATGTCCTGGATGGTACGTGGCAAATGAAGGACATGGACAAACACAGTTCCCATGCGCTTCAGTCTCTTAAGCCATAAGGACGTTGCTTTAAATGCCGGGCAAAGTGTTGTGACGTCTTAGTTGAGGATGATTTGGTTAGAGGTATGTTTTTTTCCTCCTTAGTTTTCATGAAAACACGTGACACTTTTGTTTCAGGCTCACATTTTCTGTATTCTCTCTAGTAGACTTTGCTTTGTATGGAATGCTCAGTACGAGGCTGCCCTGGCACCATGGCTGCTGGTGGACTGTTGTGAGCGGCTGCGCTTGACTCCCTCGCTAGGAGGGACTCTGTCTCTGAGAGCCACCTATACCAAAGGAACAGAGTTGAGTGTTTCTGGTTAGATTTCAGCTCCCAGAGTGACATGGGCATGGAGAAGTGTCAATTCCTAACCTCTCATTTTAGGAAACACACAAAAAAAAAATCACAGAATAGGAAAATGAATATTGGATTTTAATCTCAGTTTTGAAAAAAGGATGAACAAAATGTCTATAACCAAGGCCAGGTAGAACGTGCCGTGGCTGCCTCTTGCCATCTGGGTACCTCATGAAACACAGAGGCTGTGGCCCTGCTGACACTCTCGGACAGGTCATTTCAGTTCATGTCTACTGATAAGCTGCTCTTGCCCTGCAAGGAAGGTGCCACAGAGCAGCCGGGAGGGGCTGCGCTCCGTACAAGCCCCAGACATGGGTCTGCATGGCCCCTCCTGGGGCGCAAGGCACAGGCTTCAGAGAGCTGAGCCACGGGGTCCTCCTGCACAGACATCCACCATCTGAGCGGCACACTCCAGGCCACGCCCTACCTCCCCAGCCTTCCCTGCAGCTTCTCCCCTCCGTGCTGTTAAGCACACTTGATTTAATGCCATGGCAAAAGAAGATGCGACATAGGGCCCCGGGTAGACGGTGACTAGACGGGCCACAGAGTAAAGCACCTCCACAGCCCCGGGAGGGTGATGCTTATTCTGTACAGTTCTTTGGATGCTGGATGCTGTACTTGTACTTGATGACGACTGGGCTGAAGCATGGTGTTTGCATAATGGTTCGTAGCATGGTTTTTAGTTTTTACGCGTTCTGGGTACACGGTGTAGTTATTCTCCCAGGGAGCAATCAATCTGTGTGTCTAAGTGTGGCTCTCTAATTCAGCATCCCTGTAGCATGGATCCAGTCTGACAGGTGAGGACAGTGTAGAAGCTCACGAACTGAGCCTGGCACTAAGGCTTGTCCCCTTCCAAGGTCACTTTCTGGTTCAGGGAGCACTTAGGTCAGTCCTGAAGTTTTCCCTGCAGCATTTTCTAAAATTGTGCAGAAAAACAGATCTCATTAAAAAAAAAAAAAGAAAGAAAGAAAAAGAAAAACAAACAACTTGTAGAAAGATAGAGAGGTGCTATGGTACAGTTTTTAATAAAAACATTATTTTGTTCCTTATGTGCTTGTGGTTTTCTTCAAGTATCAACAGAATGACTTAGGAGGCCTTCAGAGCATTCGTGAACCCTAAGGCTTGTAAACGTGACACTGACACTTAACTCCAGTGTTGCACCCAGCCACATCCCCTAACCTTTTCTAGACCCATTCCTCTTGACATGCAGGTGTTTACAGGCAGGGAGACTCCCCAGCTGGAGTTGAGGTCAGAGGGAAGGCCACACTAGGGGAGTACCCTGGCCATGTGGCTGGGTAGCCTGTGTGAGTAGTATGGAGCCTGAGCCTGTGTGCTCAGCCCTGATGGGCCTCAGCTCTTCCCGGAGGCAACCCAACCCCACATTCCCCTGGCCACACCACTGAAGACTTCATGAGTGCCCAGGAGGGAGAGAAATGCTCCTTATTAGACTTAGGTTTGGGTGGGTGAGGTGCAGAGCTGTGAGGAAAGCCACCTTCCCTCCCAGGGGCTCGGCCTCACAGTGAGGGTCTCCCCAGGCTCACAGTATGCTCTGGGCCAAGGGAAACAAGGGAGATTTTCAAGGGGGCTTTTCAATGGTGTTGTCTACCAGTCACTGTCAAGAATCCTGTGCTTGTGTGAGTCGCAGGGCCACAGTGTGTGTATCCTTATCACCTGCCCAGCCCACCCTAGGACAAAGTCCTCAGCCCCAGTGTATCCTAGCACCATCCCAGTGCCCGGGATACCCACCCAGACAAATTAGGTCAGAATAGTTTTGAAAGTTCCCCAACTAATTTCAATGCAGCCAAAGGAGTCATGCTGCGGAGAGGAGGGGGTGCTGGCGAGAAAGAGATCAGGGTTCTGGCCTTGCCAGCTTTGCCCTTTTGCTTGGGAAGTAGTCACTGACACTGAGAAGCCCAAGGTAAGATCCTGTCATTTTCTTCTCTCTTGTCCCTGCCATTGCCCACCTACCTTCTACTCAACCACCATAATGTGAAATTAAAATCTGCATATTTTCTACCCTCTTTTGTATTTCTGAAATTGCAGCTGTCATGCAAGAGGTAGTTGACATTTATGGAACATGTGCCATATGATGGACAATGCTCTGTGTTCTTTGCATTTGTTAATCCATTGAACTCCCATGAGGACCCTGTGGTCCGTACAGCTAGGGTCCCATTTTATAGACAAGGAAACATGTCAAAAGAGGTGGAGCCATTTGCCCAAGGGCAGCCAGCTAGCAAGGAAGAGAGCCAGCTCCAAATCTAGGCAGCTGGGGGCTCCAGAGCTGGGTCCCTATGTCCCTGACCACTGTGCAGCTTTGCCTTGCCAGAGGCTGTCTACTTTTGCCCAAGATCCTCCAGTCCCCAGGCAGCCAGCCTCAGAGAAGGTATGTGCTGCTATGTCATGTCAGAACCTGGTGTCACCACTGCTACCACACGGAATAAAAGTACATGGGGCTCAGACCAGATTTTCCCCACATCTTCCTCTCCTATAATAAAGAGAAAATGCATGTGTCAATTTGGTGTGTGTTACACAAAGCCTTGCCATTATTATTGTTATAATTGAAGTTTTGAGAAGCACCCATTTATCACAGAGAAAAGACATCTCCACTATCATGTTGCATGACAGTTAAAAAATACGTGCATGAGAAGGAAGAATGGCCTAGTTGAAGGCTCCTGCTGAGCTGGGGGTAGGAGCAGGGCTGTAGGAGCATGGGTGCAGCCCTGGGCCTTGGGATCTGCACTTGGTTCTCTCTGGGTGAGGAGGGAAGAGCTGGAGCAGGAGAGAGCCAGAGCAGGAGGACTTTCCTGGGAAAAGCCTGTGGGTTCTTGGCACACAACCCACAGAGCCAGTGGCCTAATTTCTGTAGCTCCTGGACCATCTAATGTGGGCATCCCATGAGCACGAAACTGGGTACAACAAAAATTGCTCTGAGTTCAGGTTCCCCTCAAAAGAACTCAGGAGAATTCCTCCTCTCCTTCACAGAGAGCCCAGTCCACAGGAGGTGAAGACATGGGCACCATTAGGACTCTGGAACCAACTGGCACTGCCCCTGGCAAAGCTCCTCTGAGCTGAGCTACATGCCCAGAGGCCAGAACCATGGGGAGGAGGGAGGCCATCTGTGCTCTGACTTCCCACACCATCCTCATTGCTTCTGCCCAACAGCACCCTCACGGCCTCTGGGGCATACCTCCCCCCAAGAGGTACTATATGGGAGACAGGTGACCATTCTTAGGGGCTGTCCTTCCAAGCAGCCAGAGGCACTGAACAGCCAGAGCCAAGCTGATGAGGTAGGTGCTGCTCCCTCCTTGGAATGTGAAGCTATTGAGCAAGGAAAGAACCAGTTGGAGGCTCCTCTGAGGTGTCTTCTCTGAGATCCCTGGGCTTTCCTCCTATTTTTCTTCCTGCCAATTCCCAAGCTTGGTTCCTGTCAATTTGTCCAACTCCTGAAATCCCCTCAATAAGCTCCTTTCATTCCACTCCTCCTGAGTCTGTCACCAGAGAAACTGTTCTGAGCACAGACCAGGCCTATCCTCCAACAGGACTGTGGCTCTCTGAAGGCACCAGAACAGTTCTGGCTCCTGCAGAAAAGCCCCTGAGAAGGGCCTACAGCTGTCAGAGTTGCCGCCACATATCTGGCTTTCGGGGCTCAGAAGAAACACAGCATGGCCCAGGGAGCACGCTCTCTGGCTAGGGCAAACCAGTATCCCAGTATGAAAGCGAACAGCCCCCAACCAGCAGGCATATTGTCCACAACATGAAGCATTTCCAGGGCAAAAAGTGCTCTGGGAAAGTCATGGACTGTGAAAGTCATGCTCTGTCCCCACTTCTGCAGGAAAGCATGGTTGTGCCACCCTGGCAAGGGTCTTGGGGTTGACTCAGGTGAGTGACAACAGAGCAGGTACCCTCCTGCCTGCACATACCCCTTCCTGCAGCATGGCCTCATCCTTCTGAGCCCACATGACGGGCAGGGGGATCACTGGTGTCCCCAGAGATGCAGGATCTTTATGTCACTGTATGTTGGCCCCATGGAGGAGAGAGGACAAGTGTCAAGATCTGTGAATCCTGACCATGGAAGCGCCTGTTTGTGCTAAGTGGGCAGGTGAGACTCAAGGGCACCAAGAACATGACAAAGCAAGACATGGCTTTGAGGTTAGTGATAAGGTCCTGGAAAACTTTCCAAGAAAATTAAAATTTAACATGGCCATTCCCAGTTTCTGTTAAATTCACCATTAAGCTTTAGAGGTTTTATTTTGTCATGAAGTGGAACCATTTTCAGATACTTTATTTGGGAACCACAAACCTTCTGATTAAACAGCCTATTTTTCTAAAATGGTTGGCTTGCCAGGTGCTTATTTTAAAATGAATTGAACATGTCCCCATTTTGCCTGTGCAGGTACTTCAGGATTTGCCAAAAATTCCTTCCTTCTAATGGCTTAAGTCAGCTCACAGCCAGCATGGGCAAAAATTCTAAGCTGTTAATTTGGGGCTCTGTGTTCTTAAAATTTCCCGTTTCTCCTCAGATAAGACAATATTCTGCAGTCATTAAGCAAACCCCTATATTATGAGGCTGAATTTGGTCCAGACTCAAATATTTTAATTTAAGAAATCGTATTTCTGAGGTATTCTGAAAACACTTCTGTTTCCCTGGGTGTCTCTAGCTGCCGCCAGCGTATTTGGCCTGGGGACAAGCTGGGTTCAGGGAGCCCCACAAAGTCCCCAAGAGTAGGGCAGGAGAGAAATCCCATTCACCTGAAGGAGCTGTGGGTCTCCTTGTCTCTCTCCATCTCAGGGAACATTTTTCAAGAATGCCCACTGCCCAGGAATTGGATACCAGAGGCAAGGTATGACAGAAACCAGGTGGAAACCCACACAAGGCCCTGGGAAGGTCTCCAAGAGCATCTCTGATGAATATAGGGGCCATGCGGCCTCCTGGGCAGCCCCGTTTCATCACCACCTCAGTGGTGTCCAGCTCTTGGTGGCCCCACAAAGCCCCCAGCACAGGCATGGCCACTTGGACTCCCTGCATCCTTTCCCACCCACAGTGCCACTGTCTCTACCACTGATATCTTTCTTTTCTCTTCACCTGTGGCTTCATCTCATGCCAGGACACATCCTTCCCACCCCCTGTGGCCCCTGCCAGCCCTGCTCCCGCATCCCTGAATGCCTGCAGTCCCAGGAAGGCCATGCAGTCAGGAGCTTATTCCTTAGTGGTTTCTTGTACCCTCCTCATGACCAGACCATAAACACTGGGAAATCAGAGCTTGTCTTTTCTTCCACATTTGTGGTCACTAGTACTGACTATGGCAGAAAACCCCCAACACATGCTCAGTGCTTCAGGGGATACCAGGATGTGTCAGATGCTACTCTCTGCAGCCTGCCTATCACCAAATGCTGGGCTCATCGTAGGAGTGAGTGCTATATGCTTGACCAGCTCAACTCCCATGATAGACACAGGCATGCCACCATGTCAAGGAAGGACTTGATGCCATGGTTGCAGGGAGGACCTCCAATACCTTTGGGGTTTGCCTCAGTTGCAGAGTTGCCTTGCCCAGGAGCGCACCCTTCCAGGACTGGCCACAGCCCTAGAGGACAGAGGTGGGCATGTCTAGGCCCAGCCATTCCACCTAGACACTGAGTAACTCTAGTGGGTCATGCTCACCCTGGAGGCCCATCTCCCACCACTCCTCTGCAGGTGTCAACACTGGACATGTCACATATCCTCTGAGGGCAGCTTCTGGAGATCTTGTCCTGTGACATGGAAAGGGCTGCCCAGGAAATAGGCACAGAGACTTTCGGGGATTCCTCCCTGCTGACTTGCCTGCCCTGACACCAAGGCAGCTCCCTATGGATTTGGGGGCATCTGCTCCAATGTTTGCCATGTGCAAAAAGTCATAAAAGAAAGGAAATGTCATCATAGTATACTATATGGATCAGCTGTGCATGAATTTGCATAGTTATTCTGAACTTTATAGATTGATTTCATTAACAAATTATAATATAATTCTATTGAAAAATGGGGGTGGATGGCGTTTGTGGCAATGTTTTTGAGCAGTGTGAGGGCTGAGATTTAAGATTCCTAGGTAAATCATAAAACATCAAAAACTGATCAAAGTAGTAGCACAAGCCTAGTATTTAGAAAGATGAAGATAAATACAAGAGGAAACAGTGGCAGAAATGTAAGTGATTACCTGGGAGTGGAAGTCAGGGCTGAGGGGATGGCAGCAGAGACCCTGCAGGGGACTCTGGCTTTCATGACATGTTTTTCTAATGTTGTTTGCCTTTTATGTTTATTACTTTAATTTGACAAATGAATTGAATAAAAAAAAAAAAAGACATCGCGTCTTTTTAATTATGCAAGACTTGAAACAACCTAAATGTCCATCAGAAAGAGACGAGGAAATGAATGATGCTATGTCCACACATGGGGGCCCTGCAACCATTTAAAAGAATGAGATGAAATAAGATGAGCTTACATATATGGACACAGAGCAATCTCCAGATCAGACCACTAAGGGCAAAATAAGTATGCTCCTGTGTGTGTGTGTGTGTGTGTGTGTGTGTGTAGACACATATGTGGATGTATACACACACATGCCAGCATAGATACAGACTATCTCTGCAAAGATGAACAAAAAATCAGTACAGTGGCCACCTCTAGAGAAAAGAACAAAAGGAGATGAGCCAAGGTTGAGAGACTAACCTTCATGCTATTTGAATTTTTCACTGTGTATATATATCACCTTTTCAAATAAAAAAAGAAAAACTAAGCAATGCCAGGGCATCTAGGTGGTTGATCCACGCCTCTCCCACCCTAGCCCAGTACCTGTCCTCTCTTGGCATCATGGGTAGTGAGCATGGTCCCAAGTTGGAGAGGACAAGCTGTCTCCTAGCTGTGTGGTCTTGGGATGATCACACCACTCTCTGCCTATTTTCTTTTTGGTGACATAACAACAGGGTATTTTGAGGCTTAAATCTGAAATGGGCAGGAAAATAGATTCTAAATGTATGTCAGTGTTAGTTTATTCCTGTTGTCACCATCACTTCCACCATCACCATCCCAGGGCACCTCAGGGGACAGGGTCCCCAAAATGGCCACAGAAGGACCAGAGGCAGAAGACCATGACACCCGCTCTTACAAGTAGGATGTACTGCCCAGCCCAAATACCCTGAGGCTTCACTGCCATCTCAGTCCTACAGTTAAAATTTTAGGGACATGAGGAGCAGCCACTGTCAAAACAAGATTCACGACCCTAGTTTTAAATGGCCCACACTGAAACTGGACTTGGTTGACATTTCATTTGGGGGCAACTTAGGGCATTTTGGATAAGAAAATTGTGCCCATCTTCCATTCAGACTTGTCTTTACAGGAAGGTGTCATACATTTTCAGAATTTATTTTTGAAGTTTCAGAAATTTTTATTTATCTGACCTTTGACTTGGACACACAGCTATCTACGGCTCACTCTTCCCCACTCCTTCCCTGTATGTCCCTTGTGGCCTGTCTTCCTGAGTAGCCTTTAACTTGGACTGCTTTTCAACCCATCAAGGGCAATTACCACTAAATTTGTCATCTAAATTTGCCAACACCTTCTGAATGAATCAGAATCCAACTTATATGAAAACTAGAAACACACTGGAATCTCAGTGAAACCACAGAGAATCCTGGTGGCTCTTAGCAGAGATGGCACTAGGAGGTACATGTTAGCCAAGGTCAAGGCAGTCACAACTCCCGATGTGCGTTATCTGCTCTCAGGAAGGTTGTTTTGCCAAATCTACCTCCAGCCAATTTGCCCTTTCTTGACATCCTGCCTCCATCTAGCTGACAGAAGAAGCTCATCACCACTCCTGGGCTTAGGAAAGAACCAGTTGAGCCAGGGACAAGGACACTGCAGAATGTCAGGGATCTATATTACATAACCTTTTCCAAAACATAGAAAAAGAAGGAATACTTTCCAACACATTCTACAAAGCAGTATCACCCTGATCCCCCAAACCGGGAAAAGACTCAACAATGAAAGAAAATTATAGACCAATATCATTAATGAATATAGATGCAAAAATATTCAATAAGATCTTACCAAACAGAATTCAGCAACACATCACACAAATTATACACCATAACCAAGTTGGTTTTATCCCAAGGTCTCAAGGTTGGTTCAACATACATAAATCTATAAATATAATACATCACATAAACAAAACAAAAAACAAAGACCATATGATTCTCTCAATTAATACAGAAAAAGCTTTTGATAATATCCAGCATCCTTTCATGATCAGAACACTTAAGAAAATAGGCTTATATTGGTCTTTTCTTAAACTGATAGAGACCATCTACAGCAAACCCACAACCAATATCATATTGAATGGAATAAAATTGAAAACATTTCCACTCAGATCTGGAACTAGACAAGGATGCCTATTGTCTCCACTGCTATTCAACATAGTAATGGAAGTCTTAGCCATTGCAATCAGGCAACAGAAGGCAAACAAGAAGGGGGAAAGGAAGGGAGGGGGGGAGAATGGGCAGAGGGAGGGTGATTGGTGGATTACACCTGCGGTGCATCTTACAAGGGTACATGTGAAACTTAGTAAATGTAGAATATAATTGTCTTAATACAATAACTAAGAAAATGCGAGGAAGGCTATGTTAACCAGTGTGATGAAAATGTGTCAAACTGTTTATAAAACCAGTGTATGGTGCCCCATGATCGCATTAATATACACAGCTATGATTTAATATTAATAAAAAAAAAAGAATGTCAAGAATCAAAAGCACCGTGCAACTGTGACTCTATACCCTAGAGGCACAGCCTTGGAATGTCTTTCTTGTTTGTGAAGGAAGTAAAATACCACATCAGATGCTATGAAGATTCTGGAGCCACCACCTCTTCTCTCCCTGGCACAAGCTGTTACATTTCCCTAAGTAAAAATGCACCTTATATTAATTTCTGTTTCCTGGAGTCTTATCCACTCATTTCCCATTAGTGCCTTCCAACCTAGCCAGCCCATTCCCTTTACGGGTCCCTTAGGCTGTGCAGGCTTCCCTGCTTTTGACTAGAGTTATCTCCTACAAGTGTACTCATATGGGTTAACACTTGAACCCACTGGCTGTGAGGCCAGGTCATTGGTCCATATTAGGGGTTCATAGACTCCAGCCAGGGCCAAAGATTGGCTTGCTATATTTTTTTCCTAAGAGCTTTACTGAGATATAATTTACATGCTACACCATGTAGTACACCCATTTGAAGTGTACGAGTTAGTGGTTCTGAGTATGTTTACAGAATTGTGCAACTATTACCCTGTTCAAATTTTAATGTTTTCATGAAAAAAGCAAACCTTCTGCCAATTAGCCATCACTTAGCATTTCCCCCAAAACCTGCGCACTTCCAAACCTAGGCAATCACTAATCTACTTTCTGTCTCTGCAAATTTGCCTTTTTCTGAAATTTTTAAATAAATTAAAGCATATAACACATGGTCTTTTTTGACTGGCTTCTTGTAATGTGTAACAGTACTTCATTTCTTTTTTGGCTGAAAATATTCCATTGTAAGGATACACTACATTTCGTTTATCCATTCATCTGTTGGTGGACATTTGGATTGTGTCTACCTCTTATCTATTTTGAAAAATGCCAGTGTGAACATTCATGTACAAGTTTATACATGGATACAGCTTACATGTGTCTTGAGTATATGCCAAGAAGACTGTTGGGTTATATGGAAACTCAATCCTGAACATTTTGAGGAACCGTCAGACAATTTTCCAATGTGACTGCACCTAACCTCACATCTTTGTCAATGCTCATAATCACATGTCTTTTTGATTCTGGATGTCCTACGTATTATAAAGTGGTGGCTCATTGTGGCTTCTATTTATGTTTCTCTAGCTAGGCTGAAGACTAATGCTATGGAGCACCTATTTATCTTTTATTTTACTTCTTAGATATTCCACACATGAAATGGCTTCTGAAATTCTTTGCCCATTTTTAAATTGAGCTTTTTATCTTTTTATCATTGATAAATGTGAGTGTTCCTAACGTTTTCCGGATTTAAGTTCCTTATTAGATATCTGATTTCTAAATATCTTCTCCCAGTCTAGGATTGTCTCTTCAGTTTCTTGATGGTATCCTTTGAAGCACAAAAATTTTAATTTTGAGAAAGTCCAACTTATCTATTCTCCCTTTATAACTAGTGCTTTTGGTGACTTAAAGAAATCATTGTCTAGCTCACGATCACAAATATTTACTTCTGTATTTTCTTCTAAGAGTTTCATAACTTTAGCTCTTACTAGGTCTATGATCCACTGTGAGTTAATTTTTGTTCATGGCATTAGGTAAGGAACAAAATTCATTCATTTGCATGTGGATTTCCAGTTGCCTCAGCCCCATTTATTGCAAAGACTATTCTTCTATCCCCCATTGAATTGTCTTGATCCCTCTTTCAAAAAAAATCAATTGACATTAAATGTAAGATTTATTTGTAGACATAGACAAAATTATTATAAAATTTATATGAAAGGTGAAGAACTATAATAACTATAGCAATTCTGAAAAAGCAAAAGTGGGAAGAATAATTCTACCTCATCTTAAGACTTATATAGCTATAGTAATCTAGAATGTGAGCTACTAGCAGAGGTATAAAAACATAAATTAATACCCTGTTTCCCTGAAAATAAGACAGTGTCTTATGTTAATTTTTGCTCCCAAAGATGCGCTAGGTCTTATTTTCAGAGGATGTCTTATTTTTCCATGAAGAAGAATACAGTACACATTTATTGTTTGCCGCAACCCACCCGCTCTAATCCTCCTGTTCTTCTACATGCATCTGTGAAAGTCTCCTCCTCTCTCCTGCCCCGTGCTCACGGCTCACTCCGACCTTGGCTCGGCCTACACACAGCAGTGACGTCAGGACTCCGGGTAATGTCACTGGTTGCTAGACACCAGTTGGGGCGGACCTAGCAACCAGTTTACAGTAAATTCATTTTCATTCTGAGACAGAGCCTGGGGAGGCCTTATTTTCAGGGGATGCCTTATATTTCACCCAGAAGGAAACCTGTAAGTAGGTCTTGTTTTCGGAGGATGTCTTATTTTCGGGGAAACACGGTAGTACCAACTGGAAGACCCAGGAAAAGCCCCATGCAGGTATGGGCAACTGATTTTTGTCAAAGGTTCAAAAATGATTCGATGGAGAAAAGAAATTATATTTGGGCAATTGGACATCCATGGCTAAAGTGATCCCCAACTTAAAGATCATGCCTTGTACAAAAACTAATTCAAAATGGATGATGGACTGAAATGTAAAATATAAACTTCTGAAGGTTTTAGAAAAAAATATAGGAGATTTGGGGGATCTAAAAGCACAAAAAATATCAATAAAATTGGCTTCATCAAAACTAAAAACATTTGTTCCGTGAAAGACCATATAAAGAGGATGAAAAAGCTAAAGACTATAAGAAAATATTTGCAGATGTTATATCTGACCAAGGATTCATATTTAATATATATAAAGAACTCTCAAAACTCAACAATTTTATTTAGGTAAAATAAAAACCTAAAAAAAACAAGCCAATTAGAAAATGGGCAACGACATGAAAGGATATTTCACTCAAGAGGATGTACAAATGGAAAATAAGCACATGGGAAGATATTCCACATCACTAGCCAGTAGAGAAAAGCAAATTAATGACTGTTAATGAGATATCAATTGGTACATCCCTGTCAGAACAGTGAAAATAAAATAGTGACAACATCAGTTGCTGGCTATGATGTGGGAAAAAATGCATGTCTCTTACAGCACTGGTGAGAATGTAAAGTAATACAGCAGGGCTTATTTTTAAAAATTAGACACACCTTCAGAATACAACCCCAGAAGCTAAACTCTTAAGCATTTATTCCAGAGCATGTAAACTTACGTCTTTGCTAACGTCTGTATATGATTCTTCATAGCAACTCTATTTTTAAAAAGTCAAAAATACTGAAACAATTAATGGTTAAACAAACTTTAATAGTGCTCATCAATAAAAAGAAATGAACTATTGAAATAAACAACAACTTGGATGGTTCTCAAGTTGCTGAATGAACAAAGCTGATCTCAAAAGTTTAGACTGTATGATGCCACTTGTGTAATATTCTTGAAATGACAAAGCTATAGAGATGGAGAACAGATTAGTGGTGGCCTTGGTTTAGGGATGAGAGTATAACTAAGTAGGGGCAGCAGGAGAGATATCTTTATGATGTGGACAGTTTGTGTCTTGACTGAGGTGGGGGCTTATACAAGTACACATATATGGAAAAACAGAACTTCACACCCACACACACATTGTACCAATGTCAATCTCCTGGTTTTGATATTGTACTATAGTTATGTTATTTGTTATCTTCTGGGGAAACTGGTTGAAGGGCACACTGTCACTCTCAATAATAACTTTACAACTTCCTGTGAATCTGTAATCATTTTAAAAAATGAAACTTTTCAAAAATCACGATGAGATACCAATATATACCCATTAGAACGGCCCCTTCCCCTTCTGCTTCGTGAGAACACATTGAGAAGCCACCATTTGTGACCCAAGAGTCAGGCCTCACCAGATGTTGAATCTGCCAACTCATCGACCTTCCAATCACCAGAACTGTGAGAAATTAATTTCTGTTGTCTGTATGGTATTCTACCACAGCAGCCTGAACAGTCCAAGACAATAGGACACGGTCAGGAGAGTACATTTAGGTGTAAATATCTTATTTCACCACACAGGCCCCTGGTGATGTCAAAGAGAAATCCTGCCAGGAAGAGAGGGAATCAGGGAAGCAAGAGGAGAGCCAGTGGGTTGATCCCACCATCCCATTGGTGATGTCCCCATGGTGTGGGGATCTGGGCAATGGCAGATCCCTTTCAGAATGTGACACTCCTGACAAGTGCCTTTGAATTTGTACAAACCCAGAGATACATTCCCCAGTTGTCAAGACTATACAACCTGCATTTTAACTCCACCCCTAGGCTGGTGGTGAAGGCACCCTCACAGGCCAGGGGGTGTCCAGCCCTGCAGAGGGACCAGCTGGCAGCGTCTAGAATCAACTGGCTGGGCATTTTGAAACCAAAGCACATGTCCTTCCTAGGAGTAAGAGGGCATGAAATCATCTCCTTTCTCATTAGAAAGGGAGAATGTGCAAGAGACTGCAGAGAAGGGCAATTGGAGGGCATCAGGGAGAGGAGTGTGACCAGCAGCCGAGGGACTAACACTCAGGATGCTGTGGAGGCCGTTCTCCATGCCTGGCCCTCTCCAAGCCATGATGTGAATGTCTTTCCAGACCCATCCACCAAGACATGGACGCCGGTGGTACCTGTGTCACGCTGCTGCTACTGAGAGTCTACCTACTGAGAGTCTCCAGCTGAAGGCGAGGTAGCCTTCTCAGCCTCTTGGGGGGACTAACTGGGGTGGGGAGGAGAAAAGCCCCTGGAGGAATCTGGGGACCTTGACACAGGCTTGGGCAGAATAGAGCATGGGGGGCTCTCAGGTGAGGGCATCCAGTGGCACACCCCCATGCAGGGTTGGGCAGCCGACTTGAATTCCGAAGGCAGGATAAGGCCTCAGGCAAGGTCAGCAAGGTGTTCTAAAAGATGCCCTCCCCAGCCCTGCTCATGTCACTGGACTTACCAGGCCATTGCCAGTGATGACAGAAGCGGGGCAGAGAAGGGTCATACACAACTTGACCTCAGGAACTCGCGGAACAAGTACTGAGGCTTTAAGACGCCAGTGGTGCTCTGGCCAATTCGCGGAGTCAGAACTATCCTGCTTCTTCTGGTGGTTCCACAGACGCCCCCTCCCACTGCTGCTGCTGTTCCCACTGTTTGGGGCACGTGGCTGGCAGGAGGATGCTGGGATGCTAAGGGTGCGGGAAGGACCAGTCCATCATGCAACAGGAATGGGAAGGAAGGGGGCATTAGAGATTTCCACTCACAGGACATTGGGCAGGAATTGCAGCCAGCAGTGACCAGACCCAGCCTTCCCTGTCAGCAAGGGATCTGCACGGAGTGATGATCATTTCTGAGTGAAGGTCACTGAGCATCTGAGAGTCATATCCTCCTCCCGAGGGTGACTGAAGCAGCTGTGCCAATGCCTGTGGGTGCCCTTCCTCCCCCCCCAATGTCAGCAATTACCTCTGTCAGAAAATCAGATTTGTCTTTAAATAAAATAGCACCATAATCCCAGCACTTGGGGAGGCTTCGGTGGGAGGCTCACCTGAGCCCAGGTGGTTACAGTGAGCTGTGATAACTGCACTCCAGCCCGAGTGACAAAAGTGAGGCCTCAACTCAAAAATAAATAAAATAAGACAGAATGGGAACAACTTGAGTACAAGGAACTTTCTAGATCTCTAAGAAGCACCCGTGGGGAGAACCTCAGGCCAGCTACGACCTTTGCTAGGGTCACTAATACGCATTTGTTCAGCTACTTCTACACGTCGGGATCAGGGAGGTGAGTAAGACAGATGAAGTCACCTTATTCACAGAGCTGACAGCCCAAGGGAACAGACAGACAGAAAACCAATAAATAAGGTCATTTCAAATAACTAGGTCAGTGCTGGACAGAACAGGGTTCAGGAATGAAGGAACCTGTGGCTGAGCGACAGCCCTTTAGGAAGCAGCTCGGGCCCTGCAGTGAGGACGTGGCCAAGCTGGACGTGAATGCTGGTCAGACCCAGGCCACTGA
Source organism: Loris lydekkerianus (assembly GCA_963574355.1). Taxonomy (NCBI): domain Eukaryota; kingdom Metazoa; phylum Chordata; class Mammalia; order Primates; family Lorisidae; genus Loris; species Loris lydekkerianus. The sequence continues at coordinate 18,257 of CAUYPK010143888.1, forward strand.
GAGTCTTAGGCTTAGTGTCCAATACGTGATTGAACTTGAACACACCACTACCACCTCCCACCCCATGCCCAGCTGCTGCACCATCTCATGCAGAAGCAGCAGTAGCCAGTTACTGCCCTGGATCTGTGTAAGAAGGACATCAAAATGAAAAGAGACCTTTTGCCTCCACAGCAACCACATCTGCTGCAGGCTCAAAAATACAGGAGAAACTCTTTCCTGATGTAGAGAGTCTCAGTGTCTTGCAGCTAGCTCCAGATAAGAAGGATTCTCTCTGGTACGTTGGCATGGGAGCCAGATACATTAAATATATTAATCTACTAAATGAATTAAGTGGCTGCATAGATTGCTATAGTTTCATTGAAACCCAGTTATTTATCCAGTCTGCTGCAAATGCACATTTTGGTTATTTTCAGCTTTTGGCTTTTACAGTCAAAGCAATGGACACTCAGTGAATGCTGGGTGCACTCAGCTTCTCCCATCAGTTACATTTTATGTAACTACAGTGCAATACCAAAACCAGGAGACTGAGAGTAGCCCAATTACTATATCACATGTAGATAGTTCTTGTCACCTGTGCAGATTTGTGTAACCACCACTGTAATCAAGACACAGAACTGTCTGCCACCACAAAGGTCACCTTGAGCTGCCCATTTATAGTCACACCTACCTGCCTTCACTGCAACAGCCCTACCTGGCACCCACTAATCTGTTTTCCAACACTGTAATTTTGTCATTTTGAGAATGTTCCTTACAAGGGATCCTACAGCGTGTGACTTTCAGAAATTGGCCTTTTTTCACTCAGCACAACACCCCTGAGATCCGTGCAAGTTGTTGCGTGCTCCTTTTTATTGCTATGTGGTATTTTGCTGTATGGAGGTAGCACCGTTTGTTTAACCCTGCCCCTACTGAAGGACATTGCTTGTTTCTAGGTTTTACTTTATATAAATAAAGCTGCAATAAACATTTCTGCTCAGGCTTCTGGGGGACACAAGTTGTATTCCCATGCCCAGGAGTGCAGTCGCTAAGTAGTAAAGGTAAGAGTATGTTTAGTTTTTTAAGAAACTGCCAGACTGTTTTTCAGAGCAATTGTATCATTTTACATTCCCACCAGCAATGTCTGAGAAAACCATTTTCTCTGCATACTCACCAGCATTTAGTATTGTCACTAACTTTTAGTTTAACCAATTTGATAGGTGTGTAGTGATGTCTCATTACGGTTTCAATCTGCATTGTATCCTTTTCAGTAAAATGTCTCATGTCTTTGGTCCGTTTTCTAACTGTATTGTGTGTTTAACTGTTTGGTTTGAGAGTTCCTCATATATTCTAAATGAGTGTTCTGTTAGATATACGGTTTGCAAAATTCTCTAGCTTATCTCATCACAGGGTCTCTCGCAGACTAAATACATTTAATTCTGATGACGCCCAATTGGTTGACTGTTTTTTCTTGTATGAATCATACTTTGGTATTGTGCCTATGAACACTTCACCAGGGCCTAAGTTCTGAAGATTTTCTCCTATGTTTTCTTCTAAAAGTTTTAGTTTTAGTACATGTTTAAGTCCTTGATCTGTTTTGAGTTAATTTTTGTGTAAGTGTCATATTTAAGTGGGGCATGGTAGCTCACGTGAGTAATCCCAACATTTTGGGAGGTCGAAGTGAGAGAATTGTTTGAGGCCAGGAGTTCAGTACCAGGCTGGGCAACATAGCAAGATCCATCTCTATAAAAAGTTTAAAAATTATCCAGGCATGGTGGCACATGCCTGTAGTCCTAACTATTCCAGAAGCTAAAGTGGGAAGATCACTTGAGCCTAGGAGTTAGAGGCTGTAGTAAGCTACAAGAGCACCGCTACCCTCTGGCCTAGGCAACACAGTGAGACCCTGTCTCTGAAAAAAGAAGAAAAGAGTTAGATCAAGATTTCCTTTCTGGCCTGTAGATATTGAATTGCTCCAGCACCACTTGTTGAAAAAGCTGCCCTATCTCTGTGGGACTGCTTTTGCACTTTCATCAAAAAGCAGCTGGTCATACCTGTTCAGGGCTATTTCTGGGTCTCTTTTTTGATGTCTTTAATATTTGCCTCTAGCCCCTGACGTTAGACACAGTCTTGGCTACCATGACTATACGTCTTGAACTCAGTGTAATTCCTTTCACTTTATTCTTTCTTTTCAAAGGAAGAATTCCATTCCTTTACTTTTTCATGTAAATTTTAGAATAATCTTGTCCATATCTACACAAACAAACAAAGAAAACCTTGCTGGGATTTTGATGGGAATTATATTAAAATTGTACATCATTTTAGGAATAATTGACACTTTCCTATGATGAACTTTCCAATCTATGAACATGGAATATCTCTCCCTTTATTAAGCTCTCCTTTGATGTATTTAATAAGCATTTTGTAGTTTTCAGTATACAAGTCAGGTGCATATTTTGTTAGATTTTTACCTAAGTAATTCTTTCTCTTTCTCTCTTTTTTTTTTTTAATGATTGTAAATGGTATTATTATTATTATTATTCTGAGACAGAGTCTCGCTATATTGCCCTGATAGAGTGTCATGACAGCCCAGTGTATAACAATCTCAAACTCTTGGGCTCAAGCAATCCTCCTGCCTCATCCTCCCAAGTAGCCAGGACTACAGGGATGTACCATCATTCCTGGCTAATTTTTCTATTTTTAGTAGAGACAGTGTCTCCCTCTTTCTAGGGCTGGTCTTGAGCTCCTGGCCTCAAAGGATCCCCACCTTGGCCTCCAAGAGTGCTAGGATTACAGGCATGAGCCAATGGTACTATATTTTAATTTCAGTTTCTCTGTGTTTATTGGTCGACCATCATGTCATCTGCATGTAGAAACAGTTTTAGTTCTTCACTCCTGATATGTATGTCTTTTGCTTTCTTTTCTTGACTTTTCATGCTGGCTAACACTTTTAGTCCTATGCTGAATAGCAGTGCTGAGGGCAAACAAACTTGCCTTGTTTCTGATATTAGCAGAAAATCATTCAGTCTTTCACCAATAATTATGATGTTAGCTAGAGGTTTTTATAGATTTTTTAAATCAAGTTAAAAAAGCTGCCCTTTATTCCTAGTTTTCTGACAGTTTTGTATGTAGTGATGTTGAATCCATCAATGCTTTTTCTGAATCAATAGATATGATCACATAATTTCTCCTCTTCAGCGTATTAATACCATAGATTACATTTATTGATTTTCAAATATTTAACCAGCCCCGCATTTCTAGGATAAAACCCTTTGATCGGGCAGTGCCTGTGGCTCAAAGGAGTAGGGCACCAGCCCCACATACCAGAAGTGGTGGGTTCAAACCCAGACCCGGCCAAAAACTGCAAAAAAAAAACACCCTTGATCGTGGTGTATAATTTTTTTTTTGTAATGTCTTTGTCTAGTTTTGGTACCAAACTAAGACTGGCTTCATGAAAGAATTAGAAAGTACTCTGTCCTCTTCTGTTTTCTAGAAAGATTATGTAATTAGTGTCAACTATTCTTTAAATATTTGGTGGAGTTCTCCAGTAAGTCTATCTGGAGATGTCTATTCCTACAATTAAATTATAAATTCAATTTCCTTAATAGTTATAGAGATATTAAAATGATCTATTTCACACTGAGAGAATTGAGGTAGTTGATACTTTTCAAGGAATTCATCCGTTTAATCTAACTTATCAAATTTATGTATGTAGAGTTGTTTTTAATATTCCCTTATTATTTTTCCAATATTTGCAGAATCTGTAGTGATCTCCCTCTCTCATTCATTATGTTAATAATTTGTGTCTTCTCATTTTTTTCTTTTTTGTCAGTTTTGCTAAAAGTTTTAATTCTCTTGATCATTTCAAAGAACCAGGCCTTGTGGGTGGCACCTCAAAGGAGTAGGGCACCGGCCCCATATAACGGAGGTGGCAGGTTCAAACCTAGCCCTGGCCAAAAACTACAAAAAAGAAAAACCCAGGCTTTGTTTCACTGATTTCCATTATTTTTATGTTTTTAATTTCATTGATTTCTGTTCTTTAAAGTATCTTTCCTTCTCCTGTTTTGGTTTTATTCTGCCATTCTTTTTCTAGTTTCTTGAGGTAGGAGTTTAGATTATTGAGTTGAGGTTTTCCCTCTTTCCTAAAGTTAGCATGTACTACTGTAAAGTTTCCTCTCAGGACAGTTTTAGCTGTGGCTCACTGGGTAGGGCGCCAGCCCCATATGCCGAGGGTGGCGAGTTCAAAGCCGGCCCTGGCCAAACTGTAACAAAAAAATAGCCAGACGTAGCAGGCACTTGTGGTCACAGCTACTCAGAAAGATGAGGCAAGAGAATTGCGTAGGCCCAGGAGCTGGAGGTTGCTGTGAGCTGTGTGACGCTAAAGCACTCTACAGAAGGCCATAAAGTGAGACTGTCTCTACAAAAAAAAAAAAGAGAGAGAGAAACAAAAAAGACAGTTACAGCTTCATCTCGCAAATTTTTATATGTTGCATTTTCATTTCCATTTGATTCAATGTATTTTTTTTATTTCCCTGAGCCATCCTATTTGATAAATGGATATCTGAGAAAAGTGTTGCTTTGTTTCCAATGTCTTTGAAGATATTCTTATTATTGATCTGTTATTGATTTCTAGCTTGATACCATTACGGTCAGAGAACATAGTCGGTATGGTTTCTATTACTTTAAATTCAGGTTTTTTTACTTTCAAACTAGTGTTGGGGCTCAGAAAACAGACCACAATGAAGGTCTCAGAGGCAAAAGTTTTTCTCCGACCTCCTGTCCTCCTGTCTCTCATTCCTCTATTACTAGCCATAGAAATTAGAATCGCTCGTCCCCAAAAATAGTCATAGAAACCAGAGCCCCTTTCCCAAAGCCAGCCATAAAACCTAAAAGCATCCTGTGTAAAAGCTGGCCACAAAGATATTATATGACCTACCTTGTTTGACTGTGGGTCATAAGAGCCCCATTCCAGAGTGGGTCTTGCCCTGTACCCAGAAGGAAGGATGCTGCTTAGAGAGGCCAAGGAGAATCTAGACCAGTGGTTCTCAACCTTCCTAATGCTGCAATGTATTTTCATTGTTAAAAGAGGGGGTCACGACCCACAGGTTTAGAACCACTGATCTAGACAGTCAGACCTTGCTGGATTTCCCCACTCCATCAGCTAACATTAGCTCAATCCCTTTAGTCCAATCATATTTCTACACAGCTGTCTATATTTTCTTGAAAAGCATAAAAATGGCCAATTTTCCCTATATCTTTGAGTCTTCATTCTGAAGGCTCCCATGTAAAATAAATGTGTGTGCCTTTTCTCCCATTAATCAATCTGCCTCATGTCAGTGATTCTCAGCAAACCTACGTGTGTCATTATATTTGACTTCAGTTTCTGATAGACAGCAAATAGCTGGATCACATTTTTAAATCCACTCTGACAGTTTTTATCTGAAGTAGGACATTTAGACCATTTACATTTAATATAATTATTATTATGTTAAGGCTTAAATTTACCATTTCATTATTTTGTTTTCTGGGGGATTTTCCTCCTACCTTCTTCTGGGTTATTTTATTACTTGTTTTTAACTTTTTCATTGTTGTTGTTGTGTACTTGTCATACTAAAGTTTCAAATTTTTATGTTATTTGGCTGAAATATATCTTGCTACCCAGTCCCATGTAATTTCATGAAATTGGAAAACCCCAGCACATTTGAGCACTTTTATTCCTACATTTTATTTTCTTTCTTTCTTTCTTTCTTTTTTTTTTTTGAGACAGAGTCTGATTTTATCGCCCTCAGTAGAATGCTATCCAACTCTTGGGCTTAAGCAATTCTCTTGCTTCAACCTCCCAAGTAGCTGGGATTACAGGCACCTGCCATAACGCCCAGCTATTTTTTTGTAATTGTCATTTAGCAGGCCCGGGCTGGGTTCGAACCTGCCAGCCCCAGTGTATGTGGCTGTTGCCCTAACTGCTGAGCTACAGGCACCAAGACTTCCTACCACAATTTATTCAATGTTAAGCCCTCTGCAAAGCCCTGGTCATCATATACTTCTGCCCTGGCCTCCTCCTATCTCCTCCAGGCCCAGGAGGACTCATGGCAGTTACAGGTGTTCCTTGGGACCCCTTTCTGGCGAAGTGGACTAAATGATTATCTGCAGAGGAAGAAGGAGGAAGGCTGAATCCAAGAAGAAGGAGCATTCTTAAGAATTTCTTTCAACATTTTACAAGTAATTTCCTAGTTTCTTATCAAGGGGGCTAAAAGCCCATATGAAAGCTCCTTTCTCTAAATTAAACTGAGAAGCCAAACACACACAGACCAAAGCCTCCTTATGCTAACATACCATCCCCCTCCCTGTTTTTCATAGTTTTAAGCAACAAGCCTTTAGGGAAAATATGTTTTTACTTACATGTTAGTGTTGCTAAAGTGAAATATTATAGATGTTTCTCTGTCAGGTGAATTTAGGCTTCGTTTAGAACTGAGAAAATCTCATTTTTATGGGGGGAGCTGGTTAGTTTGAAGAAGGTAACCCACCCTGGTTTGGGCTTTATGCAACCTCTCCATGACTCCATCTCCTAGATAGGGTTGCCTTTTCTTATTCACATCTGCTATGGCCTGTTTTTGTCCCCCCAAATTCATATGTTGAAAATCTAAGGATCAATGTGATGGCATTAGGAGGTGAGGCTTTTGGGAGATTAGATCACGACCTTATGAATGGGATGTATTGTGTCTTTGTAAAAGAGGCCCCGGAGACCTGCCTCACCACTTCCACCATGTGAGGACACAGGAAAAAGGTGCCATCTATGAATTGGGAAGTGGTCTTCACCAGATACCAAATCTGCCGGCAACTTGATTTTGGACTCCCAACCTCCAGAACTATGAGTAATAAATTTCTGTCATTTATCAGCTACTCAGTTTATGGTAGCACCAGCCCAAATAGACTAAGACAAAATCCTGCTTCTCACTCGGCATCCATATGAAGTTCCACCACACCCACAAATCCTTCCCCAATTTGCTCCCTGCAACAGAAGAAATGAGGCAGATGGATTGAAGAAATATTTTTGTTCACTAGACCATCTAACTGGTCCTTCAATGGTTTCAGCTTAGAGCTGTGCTAATATAGTAGCCACTAGTCACAAGTGGTCACTTAAATTTAATTAATTACAAATTCAGTTTTTTAGTCTCTCTAGCCACAGTTCAAGGGCTCAAGAGCTCCGTGTGGCTAGTGGCTACGATATTGGACAGCACAGATAACAGCACATTTCCTGAATTGCAGAAAGTCCTATTGGACAGAGTACTTTGGTATACAGCCTCTCTTTCCATTACAAATATGGAATGTGGCCATATAATTTTTTAAAGAAATTGGGTAGTTACTGGGTGCAGGCTTCTGCCATTCATTGGAACATTTTTGGAATATCTGAAGGTATGCGAGTTTCAGTGTCATTTTTTTAACCTTGTCCTGTTCAAGTAATTCTAATTTCTTTTGTTCTCTGCTTCAAACCACTTTGAAATAAAGATGTGGTGTTAGGAAGCTAAGAAAAAAAGAAAGCCATAACTGAGACACCAGGCAAGTCTGGGAGACCTCCTTACTGTGTCCTCCATGGGAAAATAAGGCTGGACTCACTGAGTGGAAATAAGACACCTTCATAAGCCCTGGCCCAGATGGACTCACACCATGGAAATTCAGGATTTGTCTTTTTAAATTTCCTGGAGGCAATGTCTGTCCTCTGTGCTATGAGGAGACAAAATTATATTTCCATCTACCAAAGCTCACTCAGAATCAGGAACAAGAAGGAGGCACAGCCAGTAGTTTGGAGATTATTTCTATGATAAATTCGTCCACTGCAGCTCAGTCCACTCCCTGGGCTAATTTGCAAATGCAGGTGCCCACCAGTGCTAACTCTTCAGGATGAAAAGGGTAGTGCACATAGGCTAGTGCAGCAGAACACTATGTTTCAGGACTTCTGTCCTCAAGTCTGGTGGGAATTTAATAGGCCAATCAATGCGTAGTCTCTTTCCATACATGGTCAGCACTTTAGCCTAGTCCAATGTTCTCCAAAGTTGTTTTTTTTTTTTTTTTGTAGAGACAGAGTTTCACTTTATGGCCCTCGGTAGAGTGCCATGGCAACACACAGCTCACAGCAACCTCAAACTCCTGGGCTTAAGCGATTCTCTTGCCTCAGCCTCTTGAGTAGCTGGGACTACAGGTGCCTGCCATAACACCCGGCTATTTTTTTGTTGCAGTTCAGCCAGGGCCGGGTTTGAACCTGCCACCCTCAGTATATGGGGCCGGGGCCTTACCAACTGAGCCACAGGTGCCGCCCTGTTCTCCAAAGTTTTAACATTCAGGCACCATCTTCACTATTTTTTCCCATATCCAATCACTATCTGTATTATTAATTCAAGCTTTTCCTTAAGTTAATCTCTGTTTTTAAACCTAAATCCATATAGCTTCATCTTATGAAATAATGTAAGTTTAGGCTACATGTACCAGTTACGTATTTTTTCTCATTTACCTTAAAACAGTCCCTGTTAACCTAATGAGTGTTTTGTGTATCACCAAATTATCCTGTGCACTGCTCTGGAAAACTATGTACTGGGAGATGATGGTCCCTGAGTGCTCAAGCAGTGATGATATAACAGATGACCACCTGTCCAATAGAACCATCTTCTTCTAAGGAAAATTTTAGAATTTTAACTATCCTGTTGTAAAAAAGATGGGAAAATATGAGAACAAGACTCTCAACATTAATCTCTTTCCCTTCATACAGCAGGTGCACAGGGCCATGATGTGTAAAAGGCCAGGCCAGTAAACCAAACTGGGAATAGTGACAATGAGGACGTCATGCCTTATGTGGCTGACTAGCACCCCCACCTTCAGAAGCAATATCCCTCATATGATAGACAGGGAGCGCTTCTGTATCCTAGTCACCTTGAAAACTGAGCAGCCAATATCTGGGCTGCAATTATATATAGGGCCCTGTATCGGGCACAAGGCAAGAACTCATCCTTGCAGAATGTTCTTGGATTAAGTAACATCCAAGTGGGTTCTTAAAAAATGCATAAAGTGAGTAGAAATTGGCCAAAGAGGAAGTCTTAGAGTCCAGGGGGAGATGAAGGCTGATTCAGATACAACAGTCTGACCTCAAGGATGTTAGTCATCATTGTGGGGATGAAGCAGAAGCTGCTGCAGCTGCCCCACAGCCAAGCCACCCTTCCCCAGGATGTACACAAAGGCCCTAGGGGAAATCTCATCATGAAGGCTGATTCCCTCTTTAAAATGAGTCCATATGAGAGCCACAGGCTTGCCAGCAGTTTATGTGTTATGGACATTGCTATTGAGTTTCATTTTCTCCCTCTATCCTTCTAAGATTTAAATAAAACAAATTTAAATGCTGCCGTCCAATGTTATTTGCTGAGAAATTCGATGCTAAGGTTGGACATAAAAGATAAGCAAGATGGTATTGGACACCATCAATCAATATATTGATCACACTTTTATACAGTTTAACCTAAATGTCTCTTGAAATCCCCATTTTAAAAGAGTCATAAATGCCAACATTTGAACACCAGAAACCAGCTGGGACCTCCGCCTCTACCCCTCTCATTCACTTATCAGACTCTTTTTGGGTTTTACTATGGGTCAAGCACAATAATAGGGATTGAGGGTACAAAATCATATAAAACATACTCCCTGTCTTTAGGGAGTTCGTGGTTCTGTGAATGAAAGACGCAGATTAATAGATTATTCAAATTCAGCACAAAGGCTTGAGAGTTCTGTAAGGAATGTGGAATAAACCCAGAAAGCTTTATAGAGAAGGTGGTATCTGAGCAGAGTCTTAAAGGATAAGTAGGAATTGATCAAATAGAAAAGGAGAGAAGCCATTTCACACTAACTAGAATGACTAAAAATATAATAGACTGACATTACCAACGGAGGACCAGACCATGAGGCCATCTGTAGGAAGTCCAAAAACAGACATAAATCTAGAGAGATAGAAAGGAGGATGGGAAGATGGGTGGGGAACTGATTGTAACTTTCTAGGTGGTGGAAATGTCTACATCTTATTTTGGATGTTGGTGATCACAATTGGAGCTAAATTCTTAAAATTAGATGTCCTAAAGCAGAAAGGAGGGAAAAGGTCCTGAAATATTCTGGGCACAGTAAAAACTAAAGATGTCAACATGGCTGGAGCATAGGATGCCTGTTAGAAAACTGGGAAGTAGAGGGGAATATGACAGTGAAAGAAATTCTATTAGCCTATGGTATGGTTTCAATGTCCCTCCAAAACTCATGTCGATATTTAATTGCCAATGTAAAGGTATTTGGAGATGGGGGCTTTAAGAGCTGATTACATCAGAAGAGCTCTGCCCTCAAGAAGAAATGAATGCCATTCTTGGGGAGTAGTTATTGAGATAGTGGGCTCCTAAGGACAGGATGAAGTTCATCCCCCATTTCTCTCCCTGTCTCAGGTGCTCACTTGCACTTCCACTAGGTTATGAGGAAACCAAGGCTCTCACCAGACATGGCTGCTTAATCTTGGACTTCCCAGCCTCCAGAACTATGGGTTACATAAATTGCTGTTCTTTATAAATTACTAGCCTATGATATTCTGTTATAGCAATACAAAATGTACTAAAACAGGCTATATCCTTGAAGTTAAATATTCAGATTTTTATTTATACATTGGCCTCCCCCTCTTATCTATGGGAGGTACATTCTAAGACTTCCAATGGATAGTACTGAACCCTATTTATACTGTTACTATGTTTTCTCCTGTACATCATGGCTGTGGTAAAAGTTTGAGGTGTGACAGAAAAACTAGTACAAATTTCTTTCCTTTTTCACAATTTCACAAACAGAAGCCAGATTCTTTTGTTTGTTTGTTTTCTGTTTTGTTTTGTTCTGAGACAGGGTCTTTCTCTGTCTACAGGTATCAGGCTACAGTGCAGTGACATCAACATAGTTCACTATAACCTCAAACCCTTGGGTCAAGTGATTTTCCCTCTTCAGCCTTCCAAGGTGGCATATAGTGGCATGAACCTGTGTTCCTTTCTGAGTAGCTGGGACTATAGGTGCCTGCCAACCCAACCAGCTAATTGTTCTGTTTTTTTTGGAGACAGAGTCTCAAACTGTCACCCTTGGTAGAGTGCTATGGAGTCACAGCTCACAGCAACCTCCAACTCTTGGGCTTAAGTGACCCTCTTGCCTTAGCCTCCCAAGTAGCTAGGACTACAGGAGCCCACCACAATGCCCGGCTATTTTTTGTTGCAGTTTTCATTGTTGTTTTAGCTGGCCCGGGCTGGGTTCGAACCCACCAGCCTCAGCATATGTGGCTGGCACCATAACCACTGTGCTGTGGGCACCAAGCTATAGTTGTTCTATTTTTTATAGAGATGGGGTCACACTCTTGCTGAGGCTGATCTTGAACCCCTGGCCTCAAGCAATCTTTCCATCTCAGCTTCCTCATTACAGTTGGCCAGAAGACACCACACATGGCCAGAAGACACATTTTAACCATAGATCTTAGTAACCTCGGCAGATGATTTTAAAACTTTCTCATTAAGTCACCTTTTCTCTTAAAGAAAGCACTTTCTGGCTTTTATTTGGCATATCCAAATTGTCAGCATCACTACTCTTGTGCTTTAAGGCCATCATTGAGTAAAATTAGGGCTACTTGAACACAAGCATTGCAATACTACAACATTCCATCTGATGACCAGATGGCTGTTAAGTGCCTAACAGGTACCCTGTGGATGTGCTGGACAACCTGATGAGTCACGTCTCAGGTGGGACTGAGTGAAACGGCTCAATCTCATCCCACTACTCAGAATGGTGCACAATTTAAAACTTACGAATTATTTATTCCCGAAATTTCCCATTTAATATTTTTGGACCATTATTGATAACAGGTAGGTGAAGCTGTGGAGAGTGAAACATGGGTGAAGGGGAGACGTCTGTACTGTAATGGAGAACAATGACAGGGAAGCTGCGTGATAATAAAGTTCTTAGGGAACAATTGGAAACCTAGGCTTGCTAAGCAGGATACTTTGGCTTGAAGACCATTTTTAAAATAGTCATTTACCATTTTCTTATCTGATGGTGTCTGCAACAACATCTGTAAAGGCAAACGGCCCAACCTGGGTCCTGTCCTCAGCAAGTCTGTCCTGAGGAGGAATTCTATACCCTTTCTCGCCAAGCTAAGGGTCGGGTGCTTCCTCCATCTGTCTTCTTGGACAGAAGGAGGTTAAAGTTGGGCCTTCTATGCTGGTGATTTCTTTTCCCTGCCTCTAACCTGACATAAGAATTGACCATTAACTAATACGCTTTAAGTCCCTTTTCATGTTTATATGTTCATTCATACCCTGGTGGCTTTGAAATATGTGGTTTGGCTCTTTATAATCATATGTCCAAGATGCAGGCAGTTGCTTGTGAATAGGTGGTTGTTTTTGGAAAGACAGGTTAATGTGGAAATGACCGTACCCAGTGGTGGCATCCAAAGTAACATAATTTGTCCATCTGATGAAGTTAGGACAGCCATGTCAGCCAGCTAGGACATACGTGCTTTGTCAAGGGGTGGTCAAGGGGTGGTTTCTCATGCCGAGGAGAGGAGAGGTTGTGGGAGTCCCTGTCCAAAACTCCCTCTCACTTCTGCTGGCCATGGTGGCTAAATTTCTAACACTGGACATGAAGTTGTTGACATCTTTAGGATCTTTGATGTGTTTTCATCGATTTCATAGTCACCCTTCCTCCCACCTTTAACTTAGGAACACAGCATTAAATAGTGCTAGACTATGCTGGATGGTGACTTTCGGGAAAGTTTCTTCCCTACTTTTTTCAACTTATCCTTAGTGACAAATACCCCTAACATAGTCCCAGCTCTGGTTCAAATCAGCTACATGGCCCTGGAAAGCAACAGGCCCGGTAGGTAGCTGAGTTTCTCCACATTTGGTAGAAGGTGGTGGCACGAGCAAGAGGGGTCTATCCATTCTGCAGGGAAGATGTTGGCACAGTACATTAGACTAAAATATAACGGTTCAGAAATATTCATGCCCAATTCTTTACCAGTTAGCTAGCTCTGCAGACAGAATCCTAGTGACAGAGGTGCCCCCACCCCATGAGCAATTCCCAGTGCTAGCTCACAGCTCACAGCACCCAGATGCGCTGATCCACTGTCCCCTGCCTGCCCCCAACTGCCCACCATGGCGTCTTGCTCCTTCTGAATATGCCGCCAAGGGGCATATTGCACATGATCAGATTCCTTGAAAAAAAATTTTTTTGGTAATTCCTCTAATCCTTCCTTGGTAAAACTCCTGAGAGACTCCCTCTAACCCAAACTGTGTCCATTTCCACTTTAGATCTTGGGTTGAAGTGGACCTTTGGAGCTTTATTGTTGCTGAGAATAAGGTGGAAAGACCTCAGAACTGGCGGTTGGTGAACTGCCATCCACCAATCTGCACCAGTGGAAGCTCCAAGAGATGATGGGCAGGGGCAAGTGCCAGGGCCTCCCAGGCCTCGAAGCTCTTCCCACTTTCCTTCCTGGTTTCCCTTCCTCCTTCCCACTCCTCTGTCCTCACATCCTCCTCTGTCTCTCCCTGTTGACCTTCTCCCATTGTCTCTTCCTCTCTCACCTTCTCCCTCTCCCGCCCTCCCAGTCTTTCTTGAGTAAGGATTTGCTAGGCGCCAGTTACTAGAGAGTAGAAGGTACACAGACCTGCTCCCTTACACCAGCAGCAGAGGAGACCAGCACCCATGGTTCTGCCCGGGTTGACAGCGCTGGAAAATAAGGCACCTGGCCCTGCTCACAGGTAACTAGGGAGGGCCACCTGGAGGATACACCCCTTTTCCCACTTTCTCTCAGCTGGAAAAGCTAAATACTTAATCACATTCTTCATCTGGCAAACATTCTTACAGTATAGGTAAATTCGTGCAACATATTTTTATCAATAAAGTATGTACTGAAGATTAGCTGTAGCTAAATTATTAGCAGTATTTTTAAGACTCTGGGAAGTGAGGTGAGGGAGGGCATGGGATTCAGATTTCCAAATATGGGTTCAGTGATGACATCTCTCCTTGCATGTCACTCCTGCCCCATCTCCCCTCCCCAGGAACCTGCATGCATGTCCCAGTGACTTGGGACTTTCTCGTTTCCATGCTAGGAGCCAAGGATACTGTGGCTTTTTAGACCCTATTGTTCTGGGAAGAGGTTTCCTGTGCTGGGTCCATGGAATCTCATGAGAGGTGTCACAGAGAGCAATTCCTCTCAGGAGTCATGAATTAATTAACGTGGGAAATAGAGGAAAACCCTGCGTCCACACATGGGTGAGAAACAGAGACAGAGGTGAACGGGAGCAGAGTTTTCCAGCCCAAACTCATCTCCCAGCAGAGAGAAATTTAAAACCCCAAGCTCCACCATTAGCTTTGTTGAACTCGTTCCTATTAAATCAACATCTCGAAGGGAAGGACAGAGCCTGCACTGTCTCAAATTTTCATTTGGCAGCAACGAACTCAAAGCCTAATTGGCCAGATTTTATATCTGCACTTGCCTTTTAGTAAAAAGAGCCAGATGATAGCTGAATAAATTCATGGCTGGAACTGTAAAAAGAAAAAAAGGATCTTCTGGGAGAGGCACACCCAGAGGTAAGCTGGAGTCAGCTCCTACTGCCTGGGAGAGCTGACTGTGCACATATCAACTTGACTGCACGCTCAGGAACATGGCATTAGTAGTTGGACGATGGGGGTGGTAGGAGTGTTTACACCATGGAAACCAGTAAAGACCACAAATCCAGCTCCTTCCCCAGGTGAGCAGGTGGTTAAACACTTACCAACATCCACCACGTCTCCCCTTCTAGAGTCGGAGCCAGGTTCCACCTCTCTTGCATGGCGATGGCTAAAACTAAGATTCCTGAATCCAGAGAGATTTATATTCACAGACAGGACCAACACGAGCAAGGACGTCATTTTGAGCCACAAACATTTTAAGACCCAAGATGGAATAAAAAATCTTTATCTAATGAATCCTAACACCTTTTTCCTCTTTTAATTAACCTGAATCCCCCATTATTTTAATAATTCCGGTTAAGGGAGATTTCAAGTGAAACCCATCCCAGCATCGTTTTTGGGGCTGGTTACCTGTAGATGCTGAATGGCCATCATGGTACCCCAGAGGTTCCCTCATCAAACTGTGGAGACCTCCTGGTGCAGAACTGTAGCCAGGGCTATGCGGAGGAGAGAACGCTTGTGACTGTTGGGGAGAGGAGGAGCAGCTGGCCCTTTGTGGCACCCTGGAATGAAAGCCAGCCAGGGATGAGAGGGCTATCCTCCTGGAGCCTAGGCATAAATATTCAAAATGTCCTTTTCCACTTTTTGCAGATGACAGTGAGTTCAGGCAAGCCCCACTTGCCTTTTCCCAGCCCTGCACATTATTACCATGGGCTAAAAGGCCCAGAGCACAAATAAATTCAGAACAGGTATTTTTTTTTTTTTTTAAGTGAAGATTTTAGTAGAGTTAGTAATTACAAGCCAAGGCTTCAGTCACCCATCACTCCACACAACTGCAATCCAGGCTGGGAATCAAGTGGGCAGAGCTGGCCAGGTCCATGCATCCTGCAGAGCTGCCTGGAGGCTGGGAGCTCAGGGTTGGAGTCTCCAGGGTGCTGGAGATTCAGGCACCAGCTCCAACCTGGGTCCCTGTTAAAATGCAACCCCCTCCCTTCATACCATCCCCCTCCCCCAATCAAGCTCTGCATTTTATTATGAACTAATGTCAGAATCTCCTCGTGATGGAACGGAGGGAGAGACAAGGAAGGAATGGGGTGTCTTAGTGGGGCAGGTGGGATGTTGGTGAGAGAGACAGGAAGTACAGAATCAAAAGGCCAGAGGGCCATGACAAGCCCTCCAACCTGGACAATTTACCCCTTGCCACTCAGCAGAAATGAGGGGGAACTTAGACTTTGAATGCTTTCTGCTTCATCTCCTATTCGTTCAGCCTCTGAGTTCTCTTTGAGTGCCTCCCTTGGGCTTCAACTTTGATGCCAACCTGTTCAGCTGCTATCAAACCAACTGTGCCGCTCTCTTCCGCCTGGCCCCTGCTGGCCCTCTTGCTGTCTTTCTGTCCACGGGTTCTGCAGACACCTGATAGTGATGGGATGCCCCTGCCCACGGGTTTCTGAATATTAACATGGCTGTAAACATTTCCCTGGGCAGACTCGCTCAGCAGACCCTCAAGTACAGGGTGTTGTTTTTAGAAACTAAATAAATCTACATACATCCAATCTCCAAAAGTCATCTTGTTCAATGAAGCTTCCAGGAAAGGGCAATTTGGCTTTAGAATACTGATGCATTTCAAAGTGTTTCCCTGGCTGCCCAGGACAGATGAGCATGTTGCAGCCTTCAGACACAGGAAGCTTGTGGAGATAAGTAAGGGCTTTGAGAAGGGTTTTTGAGAAGATGTGTATTCCTGCCAGGGGAAGCGTCTGTAGGGCTAAGGACGACTCAAAGACTAGGACTTTGGTTTCTCCAAACAGATGGAAGAAGTCCCCCCAGAGAATTAACTAGAAGGAATTCTGCTCATTACCTGAATTGTCCTTTTTGTTTGTTTGTTTGCTAGTAATTTTGATTTTAAACATGTCTTTTATTGAGGTATACCTCCTAGACAGTAAACCACACATACCTTAAATGCACAATTCAGGGAATTTTTACATACATGTGTACTATCAACCAGATGAAGAGAGAGACTATTTCTAGCTTCCAGAAGGTTCTCTCATGTGCCCTCCCCATCCTCCAGTCCCCACCCCTCCAGGCTACTACTCCAGGTCCTCTACCTCTATCATTCTAGATAAGTTTTGATTATTTGTGAATTTTATACAAAAGTAATCCTATCCTAGTGACCGTTGGTTTCTGGCTGTGAGTGTCTGCGAGTCACCCGCTCTACCCACCTATTCCACCACTGATGAATCTTTAGCAGGTTCCAGTATGGGGCTGTATGTATCTTTTTGTGGTCATAAGCAATGATTTTTTTCTGGATATATATACAGAAGTGAAAACATTGGGTCACGAGGGTGTGTGTGCTTAGCTTTATTAGAGACTAATACTGCCCTCCTGCAGACCAAGTGCCACCTCCACGCCCACCAGGCTGCATTTTAATTGCACTCATTCTGGAGGGTGTATGAAGTTCTGTTGTGCTGTTAATTTGCATTTCCCTAACAGCTAAAGGTGCTCACCACACTCTCTTGTTCTTTTATCAAAATTCTCTCCTCCCTGGAAGACCTAGCTTGTAATCCCTTTTCTGACAGCTGACCTCTGCTCACACCTTCCTCCACCCGTTGTTGGTAAGGCCAACAGCCACACCTGTAGAGGGCCGGGCCTGCCTCTGCTGGTTCTGCAGCGTTTCTCCCCATTCCTCACTGTACTTACAGAACCTTCGTGCCCAGGACACTGAGGCAGGAGGGGGATCTGGTTACTCTTTTGCTTTGCCCAGTGAGTCTTACCCTGGGCTGGACTTAGAGCTCAGCAGTTGCCTGTGAATGGGATGTAAGGTCTCCAGCTCACCTCAACCTCTTTGCCACGTCTGTTTCATTGCCTTAACTTTTAAGTATCCTTTTTCAGAGTAGGGTTTTTGGGGTCTGCACCCACTGCCCCTTCAGTGTGGGGCTGTTTCAGCAATAGCCCCATGATGTTCTTCTCTGCTGTGTTAGGAAGTTGATTTCATTGAGTTTCACAGGCCCTCTGGCCATCCTCATGGGTATGAAGCAGCCCCCACCATGTATTTGCCCACTGCGCCTTACAGACACTCTGCATTCCCTAAGATCGGCGTCCTCAGTGTGGCTCCACCCCCACTCACAAGAGGAAGAGCCATTCCTCAGGGCAGCTGCAAGTGCTCAACGAGGTCAGCTGCAAGGAAGGTCAGCTAGCAGAGATTTGCAAGCCCAAAGCTTACAAATAAAGAAATAAAAAACCCACGACCAGAAAAACATCTTCACGCATGGCAATGCGATTTTGCAATAGATTAAAATACAGCAAATGCTTAGTATAGGAGCAGAGAACATTCCAGGGTCTCTCAGCCCTTTTGATTGCATACCCATGTGAGAAATAATTCTTTGAGCCTGCCTCACAAAAATAAATATGTGTATTTATTTATTTATGGAGCAAACTATGTACTCCTGTGCAAATATATTATATACATAATAAAACATACTCCAAAGTAGGTATTTTTTACAGGGTAAAATAAAAAGAATGTAAAGAGAGATTTTTAAGACTTTTTTGGGCACTGCTATGGATCATTGCACATATCCCCAGGTACGGACTGTTTGTAAGAGGCTCCTTGGTGAATGATGAGGTACTTAGAAAAAGTGTTTCATCAATGGCATGTCGATTTCCACAGCCCTGAACGTGATACGCCTCGAGCGTCCTGCCTTGACTCTTGGTCTCACCCTCCTGTGAGCCACGACATGGATGTGGGGCTGAGAAGCCATGCGCAGACAGGCTCAGAGTGCGGACTCTCTTGCTTGATGAGCGGCCTCGGGCAGGTTTCTCCCTGTGTTCGCCACCTGTGATAGTGGAAAGCACGCTGGGAAACACCCTGTGCACCTGGGGTAAGTGTCAAACGAGGTAACATAAGCCAGGCGCTCAACACAGGGCAAGTGGGGGGCACCTAGTTCTTACCCAGTCATTCATATTCTGTCTCTTTTGGGGAGGGAATTCCAGAATTCTCATATCCCTAATTTCCTTCCCATCCAAGACCTTGTGGGGCTCCCCGAGGGTCCCACAGGGTTTACCGCCACCCCATATGTGAAGTCTCCTCACAGCGTCCTTCTCTCCCGCCTCCTGGTGGAATTCCCTTGCCTTGCTCCTTCTTGGAAAGAAAGGTGATCCTGCTGCCTGGAGAGGAGCTGAACTTCATGAATATCACCTCATGTGTCAGGAGGAATGACCATGAGTGGCCCAGGCTGAGCCCCGTGCTCCGCCCCACCAGGCAGAGTGCCAGCCTGGTCACAGAGGCACGGTGGCCCTGGGGGCTCCTGCTCAGCCATGCTGCTCCAAGCGTTTGTGCTGAGAGCTCACTCTTGGCTTCCTCTATCTATAGCTGCTAAATCTCCAGATTGGAACCTTAATGCCAGCAGCCCAGACAGAATGTTCATGGCCTGAGCAGCCCTATTCCAGGGACACAGAGTGGACTGGCTGAAGTGGAGGCAGAGTGTGGTGCTGTGCAGCCAAGCATGAAACAAGGGGGCATGGCCCTGCCCCAGGGAAGGACAGGTTGTGTCTTAATGTAGGATCCAGACAGGATGGAGGTGGAAGGGGTTCACCCCTCTTCGGGGACCAGGGAGGCAGAGTCATGAAGGCCATGGACAGAGGAGGGAGTCGGCTTCCCACCTCCCTAATCCCTGCTGCTGGTGCAGCTGAGCCTGATGGTGCAGGGCCTGGGTTCTCAGCCACAGCACGACACACATGTTGTGATAGGGTTAATCACAGAGCATCACCGGCGCCCCTTTCGTTTGTCAGAGGAGGTGACATGTGAGGAACGCAGTTGGTCAGCTCTGGGTCAGCTTTGGAGGGTGGTTTGTGTGGGTGCCTATGACCTGTCACAGGTGTTCTGGAGCCATGTCTGAGACCCACCTTGAGGATCCTCCTAGTCAGCTTGGCACTGGTGCCTGTCACGTACCATGAGAGGGTCATTCTGTGGACTGAGTTTTTCATCTGTGTTAGTGTCCCAAAGGTGCTGTAACAAAGTACTGTGGATGGTGGCTTCAAACAGCAGGAATCTTTTTCTCACAGTTCTAGAGGACAGAAGGCCAAAGTCAGCTGTCATTAGGGCCATAGTCCCTCCAAAGGCTCTGGGAGGCTCCAGGTGTCATGTTAAGTGGGAAAAACATTTCAGAGTTTGGGGCCTTGGGAACCGACTTCAAACACTGGCTCACACATGAGTTTGGGCAAGTCGATCCACCACTCACACCACCGTGGTAGACACTTCTGGGTAATAGAATTCTTTCTTTTCTTTCACATCCAGAACATGGTGCATATAGGAGCCATCATAACACCCTTTTGTCCCACAGGTGGAACCCCCATGAAGCCCTACTGGGGGTGGAGATCTGGGCAAACAGGGAGGAAGGCCCCCAGGCTCCTCCCCAGGAGACATCTGCAGAGAGTCTTGGAGAAGAACACAGTTGTCACCGGGACACAGCCCCTCCCTGTGCCTGCACCACTCTCCCAAGCACGGAGACCTTGCAGTTCTGTTCTATAAGGTAAGAGAGCGTGGCACTAATCTCTAATGAGCATTGGCTCATCTCATCAACTGTGGAATCTTCATAGTCAAGTGCCCAGGTCATCAGTGCACACAGGGGCAAGTTTAATAAGCACACAGGTCATCAGTGCACACAGGGGCAAGTTTAATAAGGGAGGCACCACACCACTCAGAAGGTTCCCTGCCCTCCTGCCCGGCTGGCTTCTACCCCACCTCAGGGAAACACTGTTCTGATTTCTGTGACTAGAGATTAGTCTTGCTGATTGTTGAACGGCATAAATGGAGTCACCCAGGATGCATCTCCTGTGTGATTTGTTCCTTCTCATTGCTGAGAAGTGGCCCGTTGTATGGATGTGCCACAGTCTGCTTCTCCACGCTCCTAGTGACAGATCCTTGGGTTGTCTCCAGTTTGAGGTTAAAATCAATAATGCTGCTATGAGGTTCTTGTGTAAGCCTTTTGTGAGCAAATGTCTTCATTCCTATTGGGTAGGTGTCTAAAGGTGGAGGGACATCACAGGGTTTTCAAAACGACCTTGGGAGAACTTCCTCCCACGCAAGCCCAGATGGCCTCCACCCATTGTGGGTCGACACCATCATAGAGAGATAACACAAATATTCACCCAGATGCAGTCGGGAGCATCCAACCCACTCTCTCCAGCCAAGGAGTTTATAATCTCCATTCACACACTGTGCTCAGAATTTAATTAACTCTATTGAGGAACGTGACACCAGGACCAGCTTAGAGCAGCTGTAACATTGAGAGGTTTATGGCCAGACACTAAAACCAAGCCACAGGGACACTGGCTTGGAGCCAGACAAATCAGCAACAAGAAGGGTAAAGATGTGTTGAAGATAAAATTTAATTTTCCAGCTGCGGTTATGAGCAAGTCATACTCCAGCATCATCATGGGGTCGCAGCCTAACAAATGAGGCAGGCACAGAGGATGGTGTTGGAGGCCCACGCCACCCAGCACTGTGGGGAAAAGAGCAGCCCCACATGTGGGTTGGAGCCGGAACAAGAGCAACCTCCAGGAGGGGTTTCAAGTCTGCATCTTCTTTGCATAAATCTTCATGGTTGCAAATCGAGGAAATCACCTGGAACCTATTTAACTAAATCGCTTTTCACAATAGGTCAGCCATGCAGTAGTCTATCCTGCATTCACCTGGAGTAAGGAAGTCACAGCCTGGCCAGGGACAGCCCCTAGGCATGGCCCATCCTATCAGAGCAGCCTCAGTAGGAAGCGTGACCCCACGAGGTCCAAGTTGACTGACTCCAGCCCTATTCCTGGGCTTGTTGTCCCTGCTCCCATTGGCTCTGCTGCACAGACATGTCCAACTTCCCCAGACATGCCTAAAACCTACCCCCTCCCTCCTCTGCACCTGCAGAGACACCCCCATCCTTGGAGGTGGCTCAGATGCCTGTTCTTCCAGGTGAGCCTCGCTGGCACCCACCCTTCCTCCTCCCCCTCACCATGTGAGCACAGACAGACCCAGCCCCTGTGCCCTGCTCAAAGGCAGCAGCTGTGTTTTACCCATCTCCATCCCTTATGTGCTAGGATGCTGGGGCTGACATGACACCACATTATCCTCAAGGCTCTGGAGCCCAGACATCTGTGATGCGGTGTCAGCAGGCTCAACTTCCTCCAAAGGTGCCTGGGAAATATCCAAAACAAAGATGTTTTCATTTTCTCATCTTCCTGACAATCTCATTGCCTGTACCCTGTAGGGAAAAGAGAAAGCTGCTGGGCCCCATCTGTCCCTCCCCTTTAGCCATGAAGTCATCTCTGCAGGCTTGTGCAGAATTTCTCCATGGAGACTTGCAAAGAGACCCTGGTGAGACATCACTCTCTGTGCTTTTAATTGGATTTATTTGATTCAAAAATCCCCATGGACTTTTGGGTGTGTCTGCAAGAAGCCAGTTAGGTTTGGAATGTTAGGGAACAGTCTATAAGAACACCCTTACTTTTGACTCTGGTTGCAGGATTCAGGGATCCTCAAGACCACACTTGGTCTGAGGATTTGCTAGGGACTTGTCACATTCACAGTTATGAGCAAATATAGAGAAAGGGCACAGATTAAAACCAGCCACAGGAAGAGGCTCTCAAGATAGATTCCAGAAGGGCTCCAGTGTGGAGTGTTCAGTTGCTCTCTTCCTAGGGGGTTGTAGATGACGTTATTTCCCCGATCCTGTGTGATGATGCACAGAGCATTGCCTCCAAGCTGGGGTTTTCACCCATCACATGAGTATGGTGACTGCCCAAGTGACTCCCTCAGCCCCCAACCCTTCTGGAGGTCAAAGTGAACAGCCCAAATCCCTCATAAATCACATTGTTAGGCTATTTGATATGACCCAAGGTCCCCAAGAAAACGGACATTCCTATTAGTTAGGTAGGACACTCCAAGGATACTCATGGATCACCTCTCAAAGCCAAGGGCCTGGTCTCTTTTTGCACCAGGTTAGATTTCTTACCACACAGTGAGGTCTCCATATAATGTTTCCTAGGAGTTAACCTAGAAGAATACTGTTTTCTACTCACATTGCAAGTAAACCTTTATAACACGGGGTCTAGAATCTGCCCCTAATCATAGGACTTCAAAGTTTGGGAAGAACTTCAGAAACCATTTTGATGGTCAGGGGAGGAAGAAATAGAGACTTACTTAAAAAAAACACTGTGTAATAAGCAAATGCCCCTCCCACTTTACCAGTGAGGAGGGCTTGTTTCCCAATTTACAGAGTCTGGGCTGGACACTTGGCCGCTCAAAGCAGGCTGCAACCCTTTTATATCTTCCCAGAGTCCCAGTTGCTTTTCCCCACAAATCCCCTTGGAATTGGAAAACAGGCACTTCATGCTCCCCAAGAAACTTATCACACCAAAACTGAAGCTGAGAGAGACCTGAGTCCCCAGAGTAAAAAGCAAGAACTCTATACCATGAAAAGTTTCACCCCTCTTTCTCTGCTCCCTGAAGGGGAATGCAGAGACCTGGGATCCCAGGGAGAAAGGCGCCTCTTAGGGAGAGGTTGAGGGTTCTGTGTTGGCCTCTAAGGCCATGCTAAGTCTCTGGATGACCCTACCCCTGTTGACAACCACATATGAAGAAAACAGAACTCCAAGGCTTTGTTCTGTTAAATCAGGCCCTCTGCCTCCCAGCCCTGCAATATAAAGACACACAATGTGAAAGTCCAGCTAACCCATCAGCACATTCTACTGTTAGGACTTTTCTTTCTTGTTGAGCTGGTGGTTAGGGGCGTGGGTGGTTCAATTTCACCTGGCTCAGGAGAACAAATCCTTGGTAATTTCCCAGAGCTAATTCTCTTCAACAATGATTAGTGTAAGTCTTTGTCTTAATGGGTCTCTAGACTCTATGGCCTTGAAGACCATGGTGTGAGCTGGCAAGGAAAGGTGGAGAAGAACTTCACCTTGAACTATGGAGGATTATGAAAGCTGCACCAGCCACATGCCACCAGCACCGTCTGTTCAAGGGTTCTCCCTTCTCAGCAGACTGATTTCCTAACTGCTCCCTCCAGGTCTATGTCCACCATCTCTTTTAATCTTCATCACAATAATTGCATCATTCAACAGGGTTAAAGATACTTAATATGGAAACAGACTGTGGGAACCTTGTAGGCATGCACAAGTACTTTGGAATGCTGCACCCATGACTTCTTACTGCTAAGAGTCTGGCAGTTTTCTTAGGTGCAAAAGGTTTGAAGTCCCAGACCTTGCACAGAGACTAGCCTTGTGTGTCCTTTGGTTAGCATAGTCTCCTCAACCCGAGCATGCAGGAGAATTTCTGAGCAGGTTAACAGGGATTCCATACTTTGTGGGGAAGAGTCCGTACTTTATGGGGAATCTGAGAAAGCTTAGAATATAATGACTGCATCAGGTGAAGTTCACTTTACTGCTCAGTCCAGGCCCAAGAGGATATAGCCAACAGATGTCCTCAGAAATATTCTAGAGTGACTTTTGGACCCTGGATCCACTTGTGCATCCACTTGAGATTAGTGGTCATAATATTTTCTTAAGAGATAAGGTCTCGGCTCTGTCACTTAGGCTGGAGCACAGTGATATGATCATTTCTCACTATAACCTCACGCTCAAGCTCAATTGATATTCCTATTTCCGTCTCCTGAGTAGCTGGGATGACAGGCCCATGGCACTATGTCCAGCTAATTTTAAGTTTTTTGTAGAGATGGAATCTTGCTATGTTGCACAGACTGGTCTCAAACTCTTGGCCTCAAGCAAAAATCTCTTTCCTTGGCCTCCCAATGTTCTGGGATTACAGGTGTGAGACACTGCACCCAGCCAGTGGTCATAAACTTAAAGTGAAACCAGATAGCAAAAGAGTGTACAAATTTCCTCTGAGCCATCTTCAGGTACCTGGATATAGGAGCAGAGAAAGCAAATGATAGGGTTCAATCAGAGCTGGCATTTCCCCTCGGCAGGTAGGATGGAGACAGAGGAACGAGGAAGTCAAGGACATGTACGCTTATCTCCATTAGGCTGCCCTTGCTGAAAATAATATAGTTTCCAATTCACAGTAGATGAAGAAATGCGGATCATTAATTCTTTCACATAAACAGAAGTCTAGAGGTAGGAAGCTTAGTAATGCAGTGATGCTAGAGGTGGGGGGTGGCTTAGGGCATGTGACATTCTCTTGGTCTTCTCTGCATGGTTGCAAAATGGCTATAAGTAGCATGAAATATGAAGAGAGACCAGAGGAGAATTAGATGGCAACTAAAGATACTGATCAGTTTAAGAAATCATTGGGGGAACATGAATGTGATTAGGTGTGTCAACAATGGCAATCACCACAAGAACAAAATTAGAATATACAACTTATAAACAGCTGAAGAAAAACTTTTATCCAATGCAAGCAGGAATGGTAAGTTTTTAAGAAGCACAGAAAATGGAAAATTACAAAATAAGAAACCAAGAGAAAATCCCAGTACATGTGTAACAGAAAATACAATAAATATAAAGGGTTAAATATACCAATTAAAAATGGAAACTCAAATTGGATCTAAAAAAGAATAGTCACAATATATTATTCTTAAAAAACATAGTTAAAACAGAAAATTACAGGATATTGAAAATAAAAGGATATAACTAAAGATAAAATAATAACAAAAGACAGCTAAGATAGCTATTGGTAACACATATATATAACAAAATAGAATTTAAGACCAAAACACCAGTATAGATGGAGAGAAATACTATTATAGTCTACAAAAGTAATATGTACCTAATATACATCCAAAAATATATCAAACAACCAATTAAAGAACTGCTAGAAAAATAGACAATTCAACAGCTGTGGTTGGAGGCTTTATTATACCCTTCTCAGATAGATAAAAATAAGCAGAGACACTAAAACCTGAATAATGTTATTAATAAGTTGCACTATTGTAGATACACATATGGAACTTTATACTCAACAAATAGAGAGTAACTTTGTTTATGAACACGTACAGACCATTTATAAAAACAGACTGCTCAAAACAGTTCTCAAATTCTAACAGACCCAACTTACTATAGGTAACAATAAAAAGTTAATTTAAAATGTAATCAAATAGCTTCAATAAAAGTCATATGAACCATATTTTCCATCTTAATTTCAATAACATTGTAAATTTAAAATATAAGGATGTATTAAAATCATATGCTTGGAAACCAAATAATATATTCCATGAAGGCCCTGCATTAAAGAGAAAGTCAGAAAAGGAGTTAGGAAATATTTGAAACTAAATGATAGTATAAAGATTACATATCAAGTTTCTAGGACACCACTAATTCAGCCCAGAGAGGAAGTTATACAGTTTTAAATAATTTTATCAGGAAAGTAAAGACTAAAAATAAATGAATTGTCCTTACAAAACTTCCCAGAAAGGGTCACAGCAGCATTAATTTAGAATTTCTAATTCCAAAAAGTAGAAACAACTCAAATTTTCATCACCTGAAGAATAAATAAATAAATATGGGCCATCCGTGCAAAGGAATATTATCAATAAAAAGCCATGAACTACTGATACGTTATAGAACACAGATGAATCTTGAAAACATTATGAAAAGTGGAAGATACACCCCTTGGGAAGCTATGCACTGACACCAGCCCTAGTCCACCCTTCAAAGCAATCTTGGAACTTTTTCTGGAATGAACATCATATAGCTGTTTTCTGGAATGAACATCATATAGCTGGAGCTGTCATCATATAGCATGCAAAAACTTGCAACAACAATAATAAACACAACTCAGCAAGGCACTGCCATGTGTCAACACTAACAGCTGTGAGTCACTGATATACCAAGATTATATCACTGTATAAACCTTACTGAGTTGTTTATACAGTGCTGCCAACATAAGCACATGGTGGCAGGTTCCCACACTTAATTGTCAGACTTCATATGACAATAGCTCTGATGGTCATTCCAGAACAAGAGTTCTAAAATAGCTCTGAAAGTGAACCAAGCCCTGGCATTGGTGCATAGCTTCCCAAGAGGAGTATTTCAAAGGTGACCACTGTGATATTCAGCAATAAGGTAGGTAGCCCTTTTCCTAGAATGAGTTTGTGAACTAAATTGTCAGACCTCAGATACTAATTTATAACAGCCAGAAATGGGGAACCTCCTATATATGTAAGAATAGGTGAACATTTAAACAAGCCATGATAAATTTGTTTAACAAATTATGTAGCAGTTAAAAAACTACTAACCCGCCACACAGAGAAATGCAAGGAATCATCAGGTGAATGAAAACAGGATACGAAACCAAAAGTACGGGAGTACCAAAAGAACTCCTAATTCTGAGTTATTTCTCATTGCTATTAATTTGCAAGAGTTCTTTGTATTTGAAATCACTGACTACATGGACATATGCACAAAACATATTGAAAAGAGCACTGCTCGACATCTGAGTGTAGGCTCTCAATAACGTCACAGAATGTGGCAAAAGGAGAATGAGAGAAAAACACCAAAATATGGAGACTGGCTTTGGGGGCGTGTGATTTGGAATGATATTTGTCTCATCCATGTCTATGTGTATGTTGTCTAACTTTTCCATGGAATTCCATAATTCCAATGTAAATTATCCTTACACTCAAAAACTAAAACTTTTAAAACATCACAGAGAAATTAAAGAAAGACTGAAAAGCGTCTGTCATCTTCAACAAGTAGGCAGAAGCAGTCAAATAAAAATCCAAACAAAACAACAGCAGAGCAGATTAGTGTTGGGAGGCTGGCCAAGGAAACAAACTCTTTCTATCTTTACCATTTACATTTAGGGAATGAGTGTGGAGTTAATTTTCAGTTCATTATCCTGGTGTGAAATCAAAACCAAGACTGTTACCAACAACAAAAACATTTTTATGGGTTTTTTTTTTTTTTTTATTTCCAATCAATAATTTGCTATCCCTTTTATCCCTTTTATCGGAGTCTGTTGCCAGTACTGGTTCCCAGAATGTGGAAAATTGCAGCTGTTTGGTCAAAAATCACAAGAACAATTCCAAGTCAAGCCTGCCCCGATGTGAACCACGCAGCCGGTGGGAGCTTTTGGAACCCACTTGCCTTCGATAGGAACCCCTGGTACTCTGCATTTGCACGCAGCCTGCAGAATCATGGGTTACTTCTGCCCTTTGACCACCAGCATAATCATAGAAAATGAACATGGCAGTTAAAGTCCTTAATAACGCACTAAATAACCCAAGCTTTTGGAGAGTGGAGACATGAAAATGTAGTATCAAAATCCTAAAACTCTCTTAGTTGGGAGAGCCAGGCTGTCTCATCATCTATCCATAAGAGCAGCTAAAATGTTTCTGGAGAGCAGCTGAGGCACAGATAATAAAGAAGATTTGGGATCATTTCTGAGCCAAAAAGAATAATGTTATTCATATTAACCAGCTGCATTATGGACCCAGAATCATTCTGTCTGGTTTATCCCAACTCCAGAAGATTTTTTTTTTCCCTCTCAGATTTATAGTTATGGTCCTAAAACTCTGTTTCAAATGTCGCTATTTGGGTAGTGCAGCAACTGCAACTTGCTTCCTCGCTTCCCACCAGGGGCTGCATTAACAAACGGCAAATATGGTTGATAAAATACAATTTACCCCTTCCGAAACTCCGTCACTCCCAAAGTGGCTCGTTTGGGGTTGTGACCCCTTTGAAAAGTGATGTGTTTCCCACTTCTTTAAGAAGATAAGTACCTGAAGCCAGATTTGACACAAAAATACTGCTGCTGAGGTGGGGGTTCCCTACTTCACACGTGTTCCCCCAAGAGGAGCCCTGCATGGTGCCAGCAGCCTTCTGAATGTGGCAGCAAACCCTCCGTGGGCCTCCTCTGTCCCCCACCACCTCCTCTCACACCTGGCTGCTTTACACATTCGCATCCCCCATCCACTCTGGAGGCTTTTGCGTGAGATACCTGGTGAAGACTGGACGCTGCCATGGGGAATGAATTCAGTACATTTCATGTTCTCCATTCTTCATAAAGGTGAAGAAGTTTCGTATAGGAGCCACAAGCATTGCAGAGTGACAGTCCCTTGAGGACAAAGGCATCATAAATTTGGAGAGGTTTCATGAGCTCTAGTACCCTGTCTCCCTTTGCTCAACTTGGAATGACCACAGGAATGTCAGAGACGGATAAATGACCCCATTTGTGATTGTTTACTATGAGAATTCACGGACCCTACGTAGGAACACATGGATTCTGTTCCTTGTGCTCCTTCAGCTGGAATTATTCACACAAGAGCCACCCTAGGGATCACAATGTGAACAGCCCTCCCTGGAGTTGTGTGCCTGAGACACGACTTCCGTCTCTGAGCAGGCATCATTCCCGTGGTCACCTCGGGGGTGGCACCTCTAACCAGGGCAGGGTTTGGGGGTTTCATGATACGAATTTGTCATTGACTTACTGGCCTCTCACTCAAATTCATGGAGGCTTCCATTATGATAAAGCATTGGGCCAAAGCCAGCATCACATCTGCCAAAACACATGCAAAATTGGCCAAAAAGAATATGTTCCAGCTCCATCCATGTAAACATGAAAGAGATAAAGTCTCCATCTTTCTTTAAGGCTGCATAATATTCCATGGTATACATGTACCACAATTTGCTAGTCCATTCATGGGTCAATGGGCACTTGGGCTTCTTCCATAACTTAGCAATTATGAATTGGCCTGCAATAAACATTCTGGTA
The DNA here is from genome assembly GCA_963574355.1 of Loris lydekkerianus. Classification (NCBI taxonomy): domain Eukaryota; kingdom Metazoa; phylum Chordata; class Mammalia; order Primates; family Lorisidae; genus Loris; species Loris lydekkerianus. Next base: position 47,649 of record CAUYPK010143888.1, read on the forward strand.
CAGATGTCTTTATTATATTGTGACTTTTGGTCTTCTGGGTATAAACCTAGTAAAGGAATTATAGGATCGAATGGTAGGTCTATTTTTAGGTCTCTAAGTATTCTCCAAGCATCCTTGCAGAAGGAACGTATTAGTGTGCATTCCCACCAGCAATGTAGAAGTGTGCCCTTTCCTCCA
>CAUYPK010143890.1:0-15593 GCA_963574355.1 Loris lydekkerianus
CCTGAGGGTTAGGGCTGTAAGGCAGCTCAGTCCCCACCTTTAGGCTGCTCAGTCACTAGGTTACTAGCTCCCACCCAATCCTTGCTCTGCAATCCTGAGGGCAGAGCTTGCCGGGGCAGTTCTCTCACAATGGCTTCCTGCGGCCCACAGCCAAACACGATTAGCTCCAACAGGCTCAGCGGCTCAGTTTGGGGCCTTAGACAATGCCCAAAATTCTCCGCACTCCTGCTCAAGCTCTCCCCAAGGCAGTTCAACTGAGAGCAAAGTTCAAAAACACCAAAATAGTTCACAGGTAAGGCCTTTCCAGTTTGCAGTTTCGCTGCTACTGTACTTACAGCTGTCGACAGGATTAGACCGATTGAATACATGTGACCACTTGCCAGTTTTCCACTGTTTTTGTCCTCCTCTTGGGGTCCAGAAGTCTCTCGCTGTCTCCCTGTATCCTCAAAGGGATGATTACAGGCAGATCCCACCAGCCAGAGATGCCTGGAGTCTTTTCTCCCCAGACTCACGGTGCCCAGTTGCAGGGAAGCTGTTACTCGGCCACAATCTTGGTCTCACTCCCTTGTTACTTGTTTTCATGTTCCCTTTTATTGTAGAAATCTGTACTAACCACATTCCAGAAAGGGGTGATGTGGGGAGATAAGGAAACATTTGTTTCTTCACGTCTTTGGGAATAGTTTACCAGAATCAGGGTCTTCATGCAAATATCATATTTAGAAGCCAGAGATCATTGTTTAGGGACCTTAAATCTGGAGTTTGTTTCTGGGTTTGTGTTGTTTGTTTGTTTTTTGATACAGACTCTCACTCTGTGATCCTGGTAGAGTGCTATGGCTTCATCATAACTCACAGCAACCTCAACCTCTTGGTATCAAGCTATCCCCTTGCCTCAGACTCCCAAGTAGCTGGGACCACCCTCAGCCCAAGCCACAATACCCAGCTAATCGGGTTTTTCTACTTTTGGTGGAGATTGGGAGGCTCTCACTATTGCTCAAACTCCTGAGCTCAGATAATCCTCCTGCCTCAGCCTCCTAGACTGCTGGGATTACAGGCATGAGCCACCATGCCCAGCTTGTTTCTGTGGCTCTTGAGTTAATGTAATTAACAACTCCAAATTGTTTAAATGCAACAGATCTGTGTTTGCCATTCACACATTTTAATTTATGTTTTTTATTTCTAAATGACAAATGTTTATCAGGCAGGATGTGACGAAATGATTCGCATATAATGTGAAATGATTAAAGCAAGCTAATTTATCACCTTAACTGTTTTTTTGTGGTGGGAATATTTAAATTCTGCTCTCTCTGCCATATTGAAATACACATCACAAAAATGGAGCAGCAAGAATCTAATATACTCAATTCTAATATGAAGCCAGTATCAGGAGTCCTCAAAATTTTTAAACAAGGGGCCAATTCACTGCCCTTCAGACTGTTGGAGAGCCAGACTATAGTTTAAAAAAAAAAAACTATGAACAAATCTATGCACACTGCACACTTCTTATTTTGAAGTAAAAAAGACAAAACGGGAACAAATACAATCACACTGCCGCATGTGGCCTGCAAGCCGTAGTTTGAGGACCCCTGCAAGAAAAGCAGGGAAAGGAGGGAACAGGGAGGGGGGGATGGGGGTCACTGTCTGGCACACCTCTTGGGGGCAGGACACAATTATAAGAGGGACTTTAATAACAAATGCAATCAGTGTAACCTAATTCTTGGTACCCTCAAGGAATCCCAAACAATGAAAAATTTAAAATTAAAAAAGTACACATGGCAACTGTAATGACCACAAAAATAAACTAATGGAACTTAATTAAACTGAAAACCTTCTGTACAGTTAAGGAAACAACAACCACAGCAAATAGACAACCTATATAATGAGAAAGGATATTTGCATATTTTGAACAGGACAAAAGCTTGGTAACTAGGATCGACAGAGAACTCCAATTAATCCACATAAAAAGAGCCATTCATGCTTTATGTCAGTGGACAGTGATATAAGAGACATGAATAGAACCTTCTCTAAAGAAGACAGATGAATGGCTAACAAACTTATAAAAAAAAAAAAAATGCTCCTTGTCCTTAATCATCAGAGAAATACAAATCAAAACCACCTTGGTGTATCACCAAACCCCAGCAAGAATGGCCCACATCACAAAATCTCAAAGCTGCAGATGCTGGCATGGATGTGGAGAGAAGGGAACACTTTTACACTGCTGGTGGGACTGCAAACTAGTACAACCTTTCTGGAAGGAAGTGTGGAGAAACCTCAAGGCACTCAAGCTAGACCTCCCATGTGATCCTGCAATCCCATTACTGAGCATCTACCCAGAAGGAAAAAAATCCTTTTATCATAAGGACACTTGTACTAGACTGTTTATTGCAGCTCAATGTACAATCGCCAAGATATGGAAACAGCCTAAATGCCCACCAACCCCGGAATGGATTAACAAGCTGTGGTATGTGTACACCATGGAATACTATTCAGCCATAAAAAAGATGGAGACTGTACATCTTTTGTATTAACCTAGAAGTAGTTGAAGCACAGTGTTCTTAGTATCACAAAAATGGAGAAGCAAGAGTCCTATGCACTCAATTCTGAAATGAGGACAATTAATGACCCAGTACGTGGTGAGGGATGGGAGAAGGGGACAGCAGAGAGAGGGATGGTCACAAGGTGTGACCTCTTGGGGGTGGAACACAATCATAAGAGGGACTTTATCTAACAAATGCACTCAATGTAACTGGCTCTTTGTCCCCACAATGAATCCCCAATAATAAAATAAAAAAAAAATACAAGTACGTTGTTACTAATAACCATCCCCATGCCATAGATTTCAACATATCCCTTCTGTTTACCTGACACTTGGTAGAATCTATCAGCACCTTCCAAAGTTTTCCTTGCCTGGTAAACACCACTCTGCTCTCTTCTGACCTTCCATGAGGTCAACATTTTTAGGCAGTACATAAAATTCACATTACGTGGCATTTGCCTTCTGTGCCCAGCTTATGGCACTTAAAATAACATCCTGCTTGTCCACCTATGTTGTGAAGAATGCCAGGATTCCCTTCCCTTTGAAGGCTGAACAGTGTTCCATTCCGCACACAAAACTCATTTTCCTCACCTAGTTGATGAACAATTAGGTTGATTTTTTTTTTTTTTTTTTTTTTTTTTTTTGGAGATAGAGTCTCAGTATGTCGCCCTCAATAGAGTGCTATGACATCACAGCTCACAGCAACCTCAAACTCTTGGGCTTATGCTATTCTCTTGCCTCAGCCTCCCAAGTAATTGGGACTACAGGCGCCTACCACAACGCCCAGCTGGGGTTTTTTGTTGTTATTGTTGCAGTTGTTATTTGTTGTTATTGTTGCCAGGTTCAAATGCTCCAGCCTCAATGCATGTGGCTGACACCGAATGCTACGGGTGCTGAACCTAGGTTGATGTTTTTTTTTAAAAGCTGTGTCTTCTGACTTTTGCAAAGGAGCCCATTCTTTGTGGAATAATAAACAGGCCACCGTGGAGTGGAATTTTCAAGACCTGGCTTCACTTCTCTGCTCCATCCTTTGCAGGTGTGCGAGCTCACAAACCAGGTGGTCTCACTTGACATCAGCTTCCTGCACACACAGTTAAGATAATGAACCACTCCCCGCCATGTGGCATGGAATATCCCAGGTGTTTAAGAGTTCAGAAATAATACAGTGATTACGCACATAACCTGTTTCTGCCTTAAGACAGAAACCAGTAAAAAAAATCCAGAAATGTGGGAAGGTATGCTCATTACCTTTTTTTAGAGACAACCTATGTACAAAACAAAGTGTACATTGTCCAAATCTCCACAGCCTTGTTTTCATGTTTTATCAGATTTATTCTTATTCTTAAGCAATGCCAACCATTGTTTTGCATGTTTGGAATGGTTGCATAAATGTTTCTATATCCTTCTGCAATTATGTATGTTTAGGGTGTTTTGCAAAAAAAAAAATATATATATACATATATATTATTTCAGATTAATATGAGGGTATAATTAGGTTACAATGTTTGCATTTCTTAGGTAAGATCCCTGTAGTAGTTGTCCCCGATACCCAGGAGGGGAGGCTGGTACCCTTACACTGTGCCCATTAGGTGGGAGCACACCAGTCCCCCTCCCACCTCCTCTCTCCCCCTTCCTCCTCCTCCCAGCTTGAATTAAATTGAGTTTTTCTTTTCTACAGGTATACATTAAATCTTTGACTCTATGCCTGTAACTCAGTGGCTGGGGCATCAGTCACATACACCGGAGCTGCCAGTTTGGAATCCAGTCGGGGCCTGCCAAACAACAATGACAACTACACCCAAAAAACAGCCAGGTGTTGTGGCGGGTGCCTGTAGTCCCAGCTAGTTGGGGAGGTGGAGGCGGGAGAATCACCTGAGCTCAGGATTTGAAGGTTGCTGTGAGCTGTGATGACACAGCACTCTACTGAGAGCGACGTAGTGAGACTCTGTCTCAAAATAAATAAATAAACAAATAAATAAATATTTGCTTTTCCATTCTCCATCCAGGTTAACACAAAAGATGTAAAAGTCAAGGACGCACCTGTGGCTCAATGGAGCAGGGCACCAGCCCCATATGCCAGAGGTGATGGGTTCAAACCCAGCCCCGGCCAAAAAACTTTAAAAAAAAAAAAAAAAGATGTAAAAGTTCACCTTTTTATGGCTGAGTAGTATTCTGTGGTATACGGAGACCACAGTTTGTTAATCCACTTGGGTTGATTTCACACCTTGACTGTTGTGAATTGAGCTGTGACAAACATTCTTGGGCCTGTGAAATCATTTGCCAAAAGATATTTTGTTGGGATTATTCTTACTGAAACATAAAGTTTAATTACTGGTATTGTGTATAGTATTCCACTATAGGAATACATCAAATATATTCCTCTCTTTTCTTTTTTTTTCTGTGTAAACATAAAAGATCCTCTCTTTTCTTGTTGGTAAATATTTAAATTGCTTTTTATTTTCTGGCATTACAGTGAACCATAAATATCAATGTAGGAGACTCCTTATGCACATTTAATTTGTTTCTAATTTTTTTTTTTGAGACAGACTCTCACTGTATTGCCTAGGCTAGAGCGCCGTGGTATCTTAGTTCACAGCAACCCTACATCCCAGAACTCAAGCAATCCTCCTACCTCAGCCTCCTGAGTAGCTGGGACGATAGGCACCTGCCACAACACCCGGCTAGTTTTTCCATTTTTAGTAGAGATGGGGTCTTGCTCTTGCTCAGGCTGGTTTTGAATTTCTAAGCTCAAGCCATTGTCCCACCTCAGTCTCCCAGATTGCTAGGATTACAGGCGTGAGACACTACATCCCCACTGTTTCTAATTTTTTATCACTACAGTGAACTATAGATATACGCATATGAAATGTCCTAGAAATCATTTCTTGTCTTTTTTTTTTTTTTTTGGCTGGAGCTGTGTTTGAACCCGCCACCTCCAGCCGGTGCCCTACTCCTTTGAGCCACAGGTGCCCCCCGAAATCATTTCTAAGTTACTGATCCTCCAGGGCCGTTGAAGTCACTGAGATGATTTCTAAAACCCAGAAACTATGAGGAACCTTTAAACTACCTACCCCTGTCTACATTTTGCCTATCCCTTAAGAGGTATCCGAATCAATTCATCTCACAACCTGAAAACTTTGGAAACCTTTAGCTTGAAAATGTGAGATTTCAGTTTATGAACTGGGACGAGGATATTTAATGTGTGATGACTTGAAGTTTGATGCCACGAATTAAGCCTTCATGTAAATGAGTCTGTTTAGAAATTCATGGGTTAAGCAATCTATCCCCTTAAAATATGTTTTGATTGAGATAAGTATAAAAGAGTAAAAAATAAAAGAAATGAGAAAGCAAAGAAGGCTGGGAAAAAAATAAGAGAAAGGAAAACATCGCGTGCTTTATAAAACATAAAAAATATGGAAGAAAGGAGTTTATTTCACTCTCAAAGAATATGTCAGCTAAGTTTTCTTCAAAATGCAGATTTGTTTTAAATGATTCATCTAAACAAACTTTCATCCTTCAATTTCAGTTTGGATCTTGAGGATTTTTATTTCTGTTTTGTTGATGCTGTTTGCTTATTTATTAAACCTATGCCATAGAGAAATAACTCTTCTCCAATTTTACTATGATTTTATATCTGTGTCTGACAACACCAGCCTTCTCTGAAAACCTAATTTAGCTCATCGATAATGAAAATCAATACAGGGACAAGCCTGTATAATAAAAGCAGAATGCCATGCTCTTTTAGAGGAAAACATTTCATGGGCTGGATTAGAGAGATTTTTTGGTGATGGGGGATCTTCTCACAGCCTGGAAAAGATGGAATGACCAGAAATCTCTATATTTATTCCTAGGAGATTTTGTTTCCTTTTTTTTTTTTTTTTCCTTTTTTGCGGTTTTTGGCCAGGGCTGGGCTTGAACTCCCTACCTCAGGCATATGGGGCCCGTGCTCCTTTGAGCCACAGGCACTGCCCTGATTTTTTTTTTTTTTTTCCTTTTTCAAAAGGTAACTGATGAGCCAAATATTAAACATAGTGGATGGTAAAAGTTCTGGCAACCTGTTACATTCATGAGTTACTGAAAGAGAAGAAGGGGAGGCACCTGTGGCTCAGAGAGTGAGGCGCCAGTCCCATGTACTGAGGGTGGTGGGTTCAAACCCAGCCCAGGCCAAAAGTACAACAAGAAAGAAAGAGAGAGAAAGATAAAAGAAGGAAGGAAGGGAGGGAGGGAGGGAAAGAGAAAGAGAGAAAGATAGAAAGAAAGGTCTCTTTCAAAAACATGGGTGAGTTACATTTTTCCCCTTAAAATAAATAACTACAAGTAAAATATATATCAGTAGATAAGAATAATCACCCTCCAAAGAAAGTTATATTCAAGTCAGCATAAGAAAATGCACAGGGTTGTGGCTCAAAGGAGTAGGGTGCCAGCCCCATATACCGGAGGTGGTGGGTTCAAACCTGGCCCGGCCAAAAACTGCAAAAAAGAAAAGAAAGAGAGAGAGAGAGAGAGAGAAGAGAGAGAGAGAGAGAGAGAGAGAGAGAGAGAAAGAAAGAAGAAAATGCACAGAAAACTACCCCCAATAAATAAAACTTTTCGAGTCCTCTGAAAAACTTTGTTATGTGGTGAATCCTGCCCTCTAGCGAAGACTGTTTGCACAGAAAACATCCCAGGCACCTTGTAACATAAAATATTATTTTAAGGTCTGCATGAAGGGGTAACACAACTGAATCTGCAAACATTTCTTGTTGATTGATGCTACCCGTTTAATGATGCGTAAAACCCCGATTGGCAAAATCAACAAATATTCTGTGGATGGATGAACAGTTAAGGTTTGCAGTTCAAATTCCTGTAAACGGTTTCTGTTTCTAAAAATAAAGCAATAGTAGAATTTCGTTTTTAATGTTTCAGTGTTCAGATCTGTTTGGCGCACTTGCCTCTTAATACTTTTGCAAGATGCACCAGCACCACGTGTAATGTGATTGAACCAGAGAACCAGGCCTGGTACTTCTACACAACTCTGCAAGTGTTAAAAGTGTCTCCATTGAAATGTGGATTATTGGAATTTCTGAGAGGCATGAAATTGCGTGGTGAAGCCCACTCACCTACTGTGGAGATTGGTGTGTTTGTCTTCAATTCTCAACAACTGCAGTGACGCCAGACAGCAACAGACTTGCCTTGCTCTGCTTGGCTGTGATTTCCTTCCTTCCTTCCTTCCTTCCTTCCTTCCTTCCTTCCTTCCTTCCTTCCTTCCTTCCTTCCTTCCTTCCTTCACAGAGTTTCAAGCTGTGGCCATAGGTAGAGTGCTGTGGCATCACAGCTCACAGCAACCTCAAACTCTTGGGTTTAAGTGATTATCTTGCCTCATGTTTTCCATATCCATTCTGGTAAATACAAATGACATAAAGTCTTCATCTTTCTTTATGGCTGAATAGTATTCTATTAAAAAATTGTTTAATAAAAATAAAAATTTTTAATATTTTTTATAGATTTATTTTTTATTAAATCATAGCTGTGTACATTAATGTGATCATGGGGTACAATGTGCTGGTTTTAAATACAATTTGAAATATTTTCATCAAACAGGTTAACGCAGCCTTCACGCAGGTTAACACAGCCTTCAAGGCATCCTCTTAGTTATTTTGTTGACATTTGTATTCTACATTTAGTAAATTTCACACTTGCCCTTGTAAGATGCACCATAGGTGTGGTCCCACCAATCACCCTCCCTCCACCCATAAATAAAAATAAAAGCGTTTTTAAATAAACAATGACCAAAATTAAAAAGACAGACACTATCAAGTGCTCGTGAGGGTGCAGAGCACCTGGGTCTTTTCTAGAAACAGAAGTGGTGCAGCTGCTCTGGGAAATGGTTTGACCCTTTCTTATAAAGGATCCAGGGGGTCGGGCACCTGTGGTCTTCTGGATCCTTGAGCACAGCTTCTTAACTGAATTTAACTTTTACAGAACAAATCCTTTCAATAAAGGGATTTGTTCTACGAAGTTTGGATTTGGTCGAGAGGCCACACTGTAACAGCGAACTCTTACTCAACTGTTAAGAGGAATGGATTGTTGGTGTGTAAAACAACGCGGGTGAATCTCAAAGGCATTATGTGGAAGGAAAGGAACAGTCCCAGAAGGTTGCCTAGGCTGATTTTATTTAGATGGCATTCTTTTTTTCTTTTTGAGACAGTCTCACTATGCCACCCTCCTTAGAGCCTGTGGTGTCACAGCTCACAGCAACCTCAAACTCTTGGGCTTAAGCGTTTCTCTTGCCTCAGCCTCCCAAGTAGCTGGGACTACAGATGCCTGCCACAACGCCCAGCTATTTTTTTTGTCTCAATTGTCATTGTTGTTTAGCTGGCCCAGGCTGGGTTGGAACCCTCCAGCCTTGGTGCATGTGGCCGACGCCATAACCACTGTGCTACAGGCACCGAGCCTTAGACGGCATTCTTAAGAAGACAAAACTCTAGTTGATGAGAACAGATTGAGGAACTAACAGAGGGTGTGACTATGAAGGGACAGGCCACGGAGTTCCTTGGGTGATAGAACTGGGCCACGTGGTGACCGTGATGCCAGTTCAAAATTCACAGATGGAAACATCTCAAAAAAGTCAACTTGACAGTAAATAGTTCTATTACTATGGCAGAAAAGAGGTACAGCTATATTCAGGGGACCTCGGGGGCAACCAACTGATGACTGTACCCCACTTTCCAATTCATTCCCTTTGCTGGGCTGGAACAAGGTCCCTCAAACCCCAGCTCTGCTGACATTTGGAGCTGGATAATTTTCTGCTGCAGGGATGGCCTGTGCATTGTGGGAGGGTTAAAGCCTCCCTGGACTCGGCCTACTAGTTGCCAGCAATGTCTTCCACCCTCACGTGCAACAACTAACAATGTCTCCAGCCATTGTCACTCATCCACAGGGGACAAAAGTGCTGATGGTTGAGAATCACTGGCTAAGTCTGAGTGTTTGGGTTACAAGTAAATAACCTTCCCTTGGCAATTTCCTTTCCCATGCTTTCCCTGTATCTCCGCTGCCAAAGAACTTGTAACGTTCAAGTTAAAGACATCTGAGGACACGGTCCCTCAGGACATGTGAGGCTGTTCACTGAGGTCTGGGGCAGACTTCCCAGCTCCCCACCTTCTCCATACCCTCCCTTCCAACCCCTGTCATCCCATTTCCCCCCCACATCCACCACTTAGCAGATAAAAATTGAGTCCTGAGCAGTTACTGGTTCCAAAAGGTAGGGTGTAAGGCCTACGCGTCACTTACATCTTGAGTTCTAGGTATTTCCCTTGGCTCATTTTAAAGCTCTGAAAAGCCATTCTGCTATTTAAATATGGAAGAGTAACATATTTTAATAATCATACCCGAGGGCGTAGTTTTTCCTGTTGCATGAAAAAAATAATGGTCAAAACAGCCCATGGCCAATTGCAAAATTATGTAAAAGCAATGAAAAGAAATGAAAACCCACGCGCCTTCTGTCCTGCAGGACCACCTTTGCTGTCAGGCTGAATTTCCTCCTTCTGATACTCTCCGGCCCAGGATAAAGATCGTGGAGTAGTCCAAGTCTTCATTTCAAAGGGTGGTTAATAGGGCTAAGTTGGAAGGACCATCCCATTTCTGTCTTTAACCTAAGAACTGGCAATGGAGTTTGTTTATTGGCTCATCTTAAAATCGGGGGAAGATCAGAAGTTACTTTAGGACGTTGGGCCAAGGCTCAATGTTTGCAGACCCTGGCCTGGTAAGTCCACGGTTGAAGAGGCAGAGTAGGAACTACCATCAACTGGGTCGAGAGCCCAGGCCCAGTCTGAAGATGAAAGCGCCTTCTCACATCTACATAATTGTTGCCATGTGGGATTCGGGGCCTGGCAATGGCAAATCTTACGTGTTTTTAATAGACGCTGTAAACCTGAATCCTTGTCTCCTTCTGATTTGTAAAGGCTGCAGTAAATTCAGACTAAAAAGAAGAAGTCTGCAGTCTAGGTATATCCTGGGGCTCCCCAGTTTCTGACTTCTCCCCCACCCCAAGGCCCAGGAGGTCACCTCTGTGGGAACTTGATAGTTGAACCCTGGGAGGGAATCTTAGCAGGAAGGGTGCCGTCGTCAGGAACCCCACCATCACCCTCCGTTCATGTCCTCTCTCTTCCCCACCTGACCTGCAGGGGCCTCCTCCCAGCTTGCCTTACTTTCTTCTGCTGCCTAACTATCCCTCCACCCCAAGGTCAGAGTCATTCCCATCTCCCCACTGTTGAACTAAATGAAGATGGAACTTGCCCAACTCTCACCACAACATCACGGAAAACATGCTCAAGCCAAAAAGCCCAAGTGAAGAAAGCAGAGCATGAATTTGTATGGACAGAATGAACACATTTATGTAAAGATCACAACCAAGAAATTACGTAGAAAGAAATGGAGAGAGAAGTGAACACAGAAAAATAGTAACAGTGGTTAACTCTGGGCATGGGACTAGAAGTCTTTTTTTTTTTCCCCCCCCCACCAACGTTCTTATATTTTTTATGCTGGGAATGTGCTATCATTAATTTATAATGAAAAACATTTTTTAAAGGAAATCTTACTTGGAAACTAAGCAAGAAACATTTAAAAAAGAGAGAATGTTTCATAGTGACATTTAGTGAGTACTGATTCTTTGATAGATATATCTATCATTTTTTTTTTTTTAACTTACGCAATGGTGGGGCATGTGATTTTAGCTGATCTAAAGAAAAAACAGACTTATTTCCTCACCATCTTTTAGATGAGATTGCTGGCAGGGAAACTGGAGGTGCTGGGCTGGATATTCTCCTGGGAGTTCTGAGCAGAGGCTAGGACTGGGGCAATTGTTTTTGTTGTTGTTGTTTGTTTGTTTTGAGATAGAATCTCACTTTGTCACCCCCAGTAGAGTGCTATGGAGTCATAGCTCACAGCAACCTCAAACTTGTGGGCTCAAGCCATTCTCTTGCCTTAGCCTCCCGAGTAGCTGGGATTATAGGTGCCTGCCACAATGCCCAGCTTTTTTTAGAGACGGGGTCTTGCTGTAGCTGAAGCTGGTCTTGAACTCATGATCTCAGGTGATCCACCCTCCTCAGCCTCCCAGATTTCTGGGCTTACAGGCATGAGCCACTGTGCCTGGCCCAGGGGAACTTTTTTAAAGAGGAGTAAACTTCCAAGGGGACCATTAGACACAAGAATGGAGCCCTTGTATCACAGGGTTGTTCCATAGATATTTCAGGGAGTTAAAGATCAGGAGTCACTATTGTGGAAGTGGAAAAATAACAGAGCTTGCCATAGTGAAAGAATGTTCCTGCCTGGGGCCCTGTCCCATTGGGAACTGGCTTCTCCCCTGAGTGAGCTACAGAAGGCTTGACTCATTCTGTCTGCCCTAGGTTAGACAATTCCATTCATATCTTCACTTTAAACACAGGCAGTTTGGTGCACCCAGTTCTTTTAAGTTGGCAGCCAAGGAATTGGTATTAACTCATGAGCTTTGTCTACATGTTGGGATTTTCCAAAGGGGTTTCCAAAACACGTAAAACAATGAAGTATACCCTGGCTTGTTTGCCACTGGATCCGAGCATGGAAAGCAGAGATGGGTTACCCTGGTGCAAGCACCATATTGCTGCTTGGAAGGTGGCCAGGCCCTGAGTTCTTCAGCTCAGTCAAGGTTTGTCTGCTTCCCAAGGCTTGATGGCCATAGAGTTCCATAGTCTAACTAACCCCCTTCCAGAAGACCTAATCTTCACACCACTGATAGGGAACTTACTTGAAGCCACAATCATTCTTTAATTCATTTCAGGGTTGAGAAAGGCACTATTATTATTTGCACTTTACTGATGGAGAACTTAAGCACAGAGAGGTTAAGTGACTTGCCCGAGGTCACACAGCAGGTACCTGATAAGGCTGGAGTTCTAACCCAGGCAGTGTTCTCCAGAGCCCTTGATCTTGGGAAAATGAAGCCCAATTTATATTATAACCCAAAGCCTGATTGATCCACTGCCATAAGCCAAGTTCACATTTTATTTATTACAGTGACCAAGGATGTTTATAAACACATTCAGCCTCAGGAAGGTGTCAGGGTTGTCAGGGTAGATACGCTGCTCTAATAAGCGTCCACTTTGAAATAGACCAAACCTAACGGTGGCCAACGAAGAAAGCCTGTCGATTAAGAAGGTCTCTCCGTGGGTGGCTATTTTAGCTCAGGGTTAGGAAAAAAAGATACAGCAAGAACTAAGATAAGCTGAGATCGAGAGAAAAGCCAGAAACCTCACTGCAACATCACCTTATTTTAATAATCATCATTCTCCCATAAAATCCAAGAATGTCTGGTGCCTAATTATCTTTTATTTGTACATTGTAAGGTAGTGTGCTTTGGTGGGAGGATGCTGAGGGAAGAGAGGTCAGAGAGAGATCTTTTTTTTGCAATTTTTGGCCAGGGCTGGGCTTGAACCCGCCACCTCCAGCATATGGGGCTGGCGCCCTACCCCTTTAAGCTACAGGTGCTGCCCAGAAAGAGACCATTTATAGAGAAGCCAGGTTAGGGCTTGGAAACTACCTTCTGTCTCACCTAATGTCAACCCTCCCACTATCCCTTTTTTATTGATAAGGAAACCGAAGCCCAGAAAGGTTTAGTAACTTTTCCAGCATCACACAGCAAGTACGTGACAGAAATTACTGTGTGGATTTGTAGATACAGCATCACACAGCAAGTACGTGACAGAAATTACTGTGTGGATTTGTAGATACGGGCGTGGGGAATAGGCCACCCACAGTCATAAGACATTATACCGAATGCATATTAAAAATTACAAGGAAGCATTAAACCAATTCAAGACACAGTGGGACCAAGAGTCAATGGAAGTGTTTTCTAATATTGTACATGAGAACCTTTCCCCAACATCAAGATGCCTCTATCTTGTAGGATATAACTCTTAACTTTTAATTGAGAAAAATCACAACTAACAAGGAGACTATGCATTCAGGAAAGTTTTAAATAAATGTATATTCCATTAATCACCAGGTTCTTGATAATGATTGAAAATCATGTCCATGTTTGTGTGGAAGTTGTTAGCCCAGTGCTTGGTGCACTCCCGACTTCTTGGACCATATAATTAATACCGAGGATCATGGTTCCCCAGGTTGGAAGCAAGCGGTTTAGGGAATCAAAGACAGAGGATGCATCAAACACTGGCCCTTCCGGATGCCACCCAGGCTTACGGAGCAAGACAGAGAGGGGAAAACCTTCCACCACGGACGTTTTTTCCTACAACTTTATGATCCTCAAGAAATGAGAGAAAGTCACTAAAGCTCATTCATTCTGAGAGCATCATTAAGATCAAATTGTTTGTTCTTTAAATGACCAAATTAGGCACTGCAATTAGAGCTCCAGCACTTCCTGATCATTCCTCATCCCATTTTCAACTTGGCTCCATTTGGCTTTGTGAGCCTGGAGACAGAAGCTGATGTTGACAGTGGAAAGTGATTTTTCACTAGCTCTGGTGTTCAGGAGAAATATTTAGACTTGCCTTGGTGGCAGGAGGTCCCAGCCTTGTTGTATTCAGGGTGGAGCTGGGGGAGGCTCTGTCTGGGTGAGCTTCTTGTCAGTTTCCTGCTAATGATGGGGAGGTTGTCTTCAGCTTCAACATGTGTCTTCCCTGGTGGTGAACAGGGACCCTGGGGTAGTGTGTAGTGAGAAATCAGCCTGGCTCCTCCTGCTCTTGACTACTAAACAGAATTTTTTTTTTGGGTGGGGGTTACGGAGTGGGAGGTTGTGTGAATACTGGAGGGCACAGTTTACTCCCATACCTGACCCCGGAACTTTCTACAATGCTCCCACAAAGAAGCTGGAATCACTTGGTACAAAACCATTAACTCAGTCTTGATGAGCTTTATTCTGTGGAAGCATCATTGAAAAAAACAACATTCGATTGGATTTATTTCCCAAAATTTTGATTGGGGGCATTTTTCCCCGAGAGAATAAGCTGTTTGAACTCTAGAATGAGAAGAAAAGAAAACACAGCTAATGAGGTCTGATGGTTGGGAAACGTGTCTGCTCTGATTAAAACCACCAATGTGGCCGAATCTCAGAGCTCCCTCCTTACCTTTTCAACATTTTACATTAAGAAATGAGTAGTAAGAATGATACCAGGGACCACCTTATATGATGATTTCATAGTGGAAATCATTTCCACAAGAGGAAAACCAGGCAGCACCCCGGAGTTCCTTGAACTTTGCTTCCTTTTTGTTGTTGTCATTGATGTTTAGCAGGCCAGGCGGGTTCGAACCCACCAGCCCTGGTGCATATGGCCGGTGCCCTAACCACTGAGCTGCGGGCACTGAGCTGAGCTTCCTTTTGCTTTCAATTAATTTCCACAGAACAGGACATTTTGGTAATGAAATGAAAACCCATTCTGTCCGGGAAGCTACGTCTTTATGTTGCAAGGACTTAGCCCAGCCGTGTAGTTTTTGATCCTGTTATAAATCTATGACAAGTGTTCTTCACTTTAAATAACTACAGGCATCCCTGAAGAGTTGTGTGGGATTTTAACCCAATTTGCTTTCATTTAAAATTGCCATTTCAGAGTCATTATATTACCGTCACTCTTCATTATTTTTCAATTGGCCGTGGCTTAGAATGTACTACCTTCTGCTCCCCAGTCTCAACACCATATATTTCTTTGTTGTTTCATTGATATACCCACCCACTCATCCATCCACATACCTACCCACCACAGCCATCCATGCATCCATCCTCCCTACCGTCCACCCACCCATCTACCGACCCCTTCACCCGCCCACCCTGAATCCATCCACCCACCCACTCAACCACCTACCTACCCACCCACATCCGTCCATGCATACATCCTTCCTACCGTCCACCCACCCATCTACTGACCCCTTCACCCAACCCCCCTGAATCCATCCACCCACCCCTCCATCCATCCACCCACCCACTCAATCACCTACCTACCCACCCACATCCCTCCATGCATACATCCTTACTACCGTCCACCCACCCCCCCAGAACCCCACCACCCCTCCCACTATCCCTCCACCCCCCCCCACC
>CAUYPK010143894.1:0-13335 GCA_963574355.1 Loris lydekkerianus
GATCAAGGGTGTGGGGAGGGGAGGGGGAGTTCCAGGGATCAAGGGCGTGGGAGGGGCGAAGCAGGTTACAGAAGCAAATAGGCAAGGTTAAAGGGGCCATGGGCTGAAGCTGGGGGCTTTTCACATGCACTATTGGTGCAATTAAACGGTATTTGCATAATTTTTCTTATAACTTGAAAGGAGGACGGACTGGAGTGGACAGCCGATGTTTGATATGATGGGGAAATGCAGACTCACAGAGCCATCTGAATTTTGAGTCTGGGGGTTGAAGCCATAGTGGCTTCACAGAAATGAGAAAGAGACCCCCCCAGTGCTGGGAAAAGGGTGGGGGTGTTCAGCATAAAGCTTCTCCTCCCATAATTTGTCTCAAATGCGTGTGGAATTTTTCCATGTCATTTAAAAAATACTATTGGATTCTGGATAGTTATTTTCCAAAAGACTTGGCCAGAACTGGATTTTTCATTTGCTTTTTTGCCCAGATATAAATATAACTGGTTTTCCCTTCTCAGTAAGACTTTTGCCTTAATTAATGACCTCTTCTTATTTTTAAATCAAGGCCAAGGCCACAATATAAATTTGCATAACAAATGCAAGCGGTCTAAACTTGATCCCTGAATATTGAAGCTGTCTGTGCTCAGCAACCAGTTGAATTCCCAGTTGGAGCTTGTGGATTAATTTGCTTTGTTCAAGAAGCATCACAGCTCTCTGCAGAGACTATTTTTAAACCTTCAACAATTTCAAGATCTGTGCTTTTCTTTTTCTTTTAATCTTTAGATCAATGGCCAATTGCACACACACACACACACACAAAAAAAAAATAATAATATATATATATATATATATATGTAATTCCTTTGGGAGAAAAATCAGTGAGAAAAGAGAAATGGCTTCAACCCTGATGCATCAAAGAGAGACAAGGACACCCAGACAGGCCACCACCTTTGTCCTCTGGAAGCGTGTGGGGGACAGTTCAGACAGTGATCTGCATGCTCATGATCCACTTCGGACACTTAGGAAAAACAAGAGTGGAAATAATCTCTCTAACCTTTTCTAGCTCATTATCTCCTTAAAACTACCAGCTATATTTAGAAATGATTGCAAAAGGCTGAGAAAAAAAATAATAAAACAATATGGTCACAAATGGATCAGTCAAAGGTGTTTACCTGAGTCGAGGCTAGCCATCTATTACTCAGGATCATCTATCTAAACACTCTTGGCATCTCGACACGTACTTGGTGCCTATGGCTGTCTGAGTTCAGCATGATGCTGCGTGTTTCTTCTTGTGAGTTCTTTGCAGTTTTCACCTGAAAATTTTCTCAATTAAACTGAAGTAAGAGTTCTTAATAGACTGGGCTGGGCACTTGTGGCCCAAGTGGCTAAGGCAGCAGCCACATACACTTGAGCTGGCAGGTTCAAATCCAGCCTGGGTCTGCCAAACAACAATGAAGGCTGCAACCAAAAAATAGCCGGGCCTTGTGGCGGGCACCTATAGTCCCAGCTACTCGGGAGGCAGAGACAAGAGAATCACTTGAGCCCAGGAGTTGGAGGTTCCTGTGAGCTGTGATGCCACGGCACTCTACCCAGGGTGACAGCTTGAGGCTCTGTAAAAAAAAAAAAAAAAAAAAAAAAAAAAAGAGTTCTTAGTGGCCTGAGGACTCCATTCTCTTAATGGAATTGCTTGGGGGAATGCACACCACACACTGTGTGCAATTCCATTAAGACAATATTAGATTTTTCTAATTTAGATGCAGTCCTTTATGTACAAATAAAAAGGGAAGAAATGAATAAATAACTATTGGAAGATTATAATATGAGGCCAGTCGCAGGTGCCCCAGAGCCTTTCAAAAACAATAAAGCTGTTCCTACAGCATCATAGTTCCACCTCCCTCAGATAATTTATAGAAAAGAGGCTTTCAACAAAATCCTCCTCTTTTGTAGCTGGTTCCACAGTTCTCCCACTCAACCTGTGGGCAAAGTGCTGGCTTTCCACTCAGCCTAATGGTACCGGCAAGGAAGAAGGCTACAGCCAACATCTCGCTGCAGGGCCGGGTCTGTGCTACTCCACCCTCCAAAGTGCTGCACTCTACATCACCTCTTTGAAACAGCAAAACTACCCTTCCAGCCCAGGTGTAGTTCTTGCTTCAACTTGCAGACCTAAGCATAGAAAGTTTTCCTGATGTACTTATAGTCAGAGATTTATGTGGAAGGTCTCTGGCTAAAGACCCGGAACCTGAACCAAGGACTTTGTAGCCTTAATATTTGTCCACCAAAATATTCCCCCTTTTTATCCTCGTCTATTTTCTTCCAAATCAGTATTCAATTTTTTATAAGTCATCGCTCCTAGAAACATAACCAGATGGATTTGGGGGTGGGGTGAGCATTAGAAATAGAAATTTGAGCAAGGGGCGAAAAACAAAACACGTTTTGACACTGTTGACCTCCTCTTCCCCTCGAACTCTGACAAACCAGGCACATGAACCCAATCAACAAGGCTGGACTGGCATCCGCGTCCAGAGCTGAGCAGGAGCCTTCATAGCAGGGCTCCTTCCTCAGGGACACGCAGCCCTGCAGAGCGGGAAATGCCCCCCATGGCGTCCTGCACCGGCTGTGATTATGGTGAGGGGACACAGGTGAACAGTGGGTTTGGAGCCATGGCCATCACCTGCCAGGGTGTCACGTGTGACTACTGTGCAATTAGAATCAAGGACAACATCTTTAAAAAATGGAGGTCTCAGGAAAAAGAGGGGTTGGGAGGGCCCAAGAGTCTGAGAGCAAGCCAGGCAGGGAGGGGTGTTGCAAGCCAGGTCCTTGGAGGTACAGCCCTAAGGGGACAGTGGTCTTGGTAAATGTGGCAGAACTCCGTGTTTGCTGAACCCTCAGTGGGGGAAAGCACTCCACTCTTCCTCTCTACCTCCCAGGGCTCCCTTTAATACTGTTACTGATCCCGTTTTATTGATGGGGACAGATGTGAGCTGCTGGCACATAATGACCAGACCAGAGTCAAACCCTCAGCCCCGGTTCTCTGAAGGTGTGCTTGGCACTTGCCCTGGGTCCCAGTGGTCTGAGTGCTCTGAGAGGCATTAAAACCCAAGTTTTACTTCTCTTGGGGAAAATGGCATTTTACTTATGGGTCTAATTATTTCTTTCAGTTTCTAAGATAAAGTAAAAAGAAGAAACAAAACTTTAGTATCATGTAGTCAATACACATTGCTTTATAAGATGAAATATTCATGTTGTTTTTAAAATAATTTCTAAAATTTTTTCATTGTTTGGGGTTACACTGATGGCGTTTGTTAGATAACTGAATTAGGTTACACTGATTGCATTTGTTAGATAAAGTCCCTATTATAATTGTGTCCCACCCCCAAGAAGTGTGCCATTTTTTTAACAGCATCTTTAATACTAGGGAGTATAATATTGTAGCTCTCTGCTCCACTGCTGTGCTGGGATACTGATCTGGAGGGTGGGACAACTCCGGACTCACCCCAAGGGGGAGAAACACAGCTGGGGAGTGGGTTAAAAATCTGCACACTCACAACAGCTGCTGTCTTTCTGGTAATCAGCATGACATTTTTGATTGTCATTTCAAAAAAACAGAGTGTGTCAGCCACAAACACTTTATTTTTGGTGCTTTTATTTTTGGAATCATAATACCCATAAGTATCCGTGGCTTGTTCTCCCTTTATAATTTTCTGGCTTTTGTTTTTGATAACTTACTGAATATGGACATAATGATGTATAAAGCTCAATTACTGGCAACCATTTCAAAGCCAGTCAATATTCACAACTGTCTTTTTAAAAACCTGAGATTAAAAAATAGACAATTAAGCTACCTAATTCCAGAATATAGTAATCTACTGAATTACATATGCCATATTTTGAGCAGACGTCTTTTTTTAAATTAATCTAGTTACTATATCATGCATTCTCAGAATGCAGAATTAGAAAACTGCATTTTTCACAACATACTAGTCAACTTAAAACTCTTGGTTTCACAAGCCCATTTGGATTTGCCTTTAAAATCAATCTTCTTAAGATTACGATGAGAGACCAGTATGTCATTGATTTTGACTGTTCAAAAAAACCAAGACAGAACATAATCTAAAATATCTGTAGAAGCCGGGCATACTGGCTCAAGCCTGTGATCCCAGCACTCCAGGAGGCCAAGATGGGTGGATCTCTTGAGGTAAGGAGTTCTTGACCAGCCTGAGCAAGAGTGAGACCCTGTCTCTACTAAAAATAGAAAAATTAGGCGGGCTTTGTGATGAGCACCAGTAGTCCCAGCTACTCAGGAGGCTGAGGCAAGAGGATCACTTGAGCCCAGGAATTTGAGGTAGTTGTGGCCTGGGTGGAAGCCCTGGCACTCTAGCCTGGGGCAACAGAGACTCTCAATAAAATAAAATAAAAATAAAATGGCTATAGAGGCTACTTCTTACACTTAAATGACAACTCTTTGTGATGTGGACTCTATATCTTAACTTACCCTTGATTCTCTAGGCCAAGAACATTGCATACAGCCCCTGGAGTTTTAAATAATACTTTAACAAACAGAGTCAAGGCCTAACCAATAAGAGAATTTCAACTATTATTGAGAAACCTGCTTAAGGTGTAAAGACTTTATAGAATTGTCTTCCCTAGTATTTGTAGGAATGTCTGATAGCTAGGAAATAATAAATGATGATTAATATATTTTATAGCATATTAATAGATCCACCTATGATATAGATCCCTAGTGAGGGTGAGGTTACTATGAAAATAGAAAATAACAGTGTTATGTGGGGAAATTAGAACCCTGTACACTGTTGGTGGGATTGTAAAATGGCACAGCTGCCATGAAAAACAGTATGAAGGTTCTTCAAAAAATTAAAAATAGGATTACTGTATTTTTCGGCAACTTTACTTCTAAGTGTGTATCCAAAAGTGAAAGCAGAGACATGGAGATGAATTTGCACATCCATGTGCACATTACCATTAGAACAGTAGCCAAGAGTCAGAAGCAACCCAAGCACCCATCAATGAGTGAAAGAATAAACAAATGTGGAATGTATTCAGCCTTAAAAAGGAAGGAAGTTCTACATGCTGCAACATGGAGGAACCTTGAGAACATTACGCTAAGTGAAATAAGTTCCTCACAAAAGCATAAATACTCATGTCAAAGTCACAGAGACAGAAAGCACAGTGGAGGTGCCAGGGCTGGGTGGGAGTGTGCGGAGTTGACATTTACCGGGTACAGAGATTCAGTCTAGGGTGTTAAGAGCTCTGCAGATGAATGGTCATGATGGAGAACAACAGTGTGAATACACTTAACACCACTCAACTGGACACGGGCACATGGTGAAGTGGTGATCTTATGTGTATTTTATAATATCAAATGGAGAAAAATAATTAAGAAATAATAGCTTTAAGAAAGATAAATGATATATATTAGTGATAGCTGAAATAATATATTTTCACAAATACTACATTATTTGATAAACTATATATTTAGGGAGCTCAAACCATTGATCTTCAATGTTGTACAATTTACAAATTATGTCAATCATCATACTCTTGATATATGATAAAAACTGAGGTATAAAAAATATTCTTTCAATTTGTTAATGGATACAAAAATACAGGTGGATAGGAAGAATAAATTCTAGTGTTTTATAGTGCTATAGAGTTACTATAGTTGACGATTTACTGCATATTTTCAAATAGAAGAGAAGATTTTGAATATTCCTGACAAAAAGGAATAATAAATGTTTGATGAGATGATTCAATCATTACATATTATCTGTATTTATTGTCCCCCATAAAAATGTACAATTGTGTGTCAATTAGAGATAATAGAAGAAAAAAACCCATACAAATTTAATTTCATCAAATTCCTTACTGAACACCTTTTTTGGCTGGTAGAATCCTGCCTGGGGTAAATATCTGAACGAATGGATCAAACAGCACTAGATGTTATTATTAAACATAAAGTTTCTTGTGCTGAGTATATATATGTATGTGTATATATTACATATATATGACTAAAAGAAGTTCCAAACACAGGCAATAACTAAACTTAATTTCAGAAAAAAATTAACAAAACATAGTTGACTTCCTAAAATTTATATTTTTTATAATTTCTAAATATATGTTCAGTTTCCTTCTCTACACTGAAGATCTTTCTCAAAGGATACCTTCCTTTGACTTCCCATGATGACAATTTTGGTCATTTCTCTTTAATCAATCCTTTCTACTGCCATTGTTAAGATAAATAAAGCTTCCTAAAAGTTCTTATAAATTATCACCATATGTCTTGGTTGTATTTTTCTTGTTTTGCATTTATCTCATTATTTCTTAAAATCTCCTTTATCTCCATGAACGATGAATAGATTCCTTCATTGAACCTGGGCAGCCATTTGCTCTCTTGGAGCTGACAGCTGTGGCAGCAGAACAAAGAGGCTGGATTGGATTTGCGCCTTCATCTCCCACGCTTCTGAGACTCTAAGAGCATCAGTACACTCTTCTATTATATGAATGAAAAAGAAATTCTGAGGCTTTTCTAGCATCTTCCTGCCCTCCCTTGTGTGGTGGACCTCGGGCCTTGCTAGTGCCCAGAGCAGGAGGCAGCCTGCCTGGTGTGAAGCTTGCCTTCACCACTTGCTGTCTGTGTCACCTCAAACAAGTTACTAAACCTCTCAGGTTCCAAGTGCTTCACGTGCAAAATGGAGATGATACAAATCTTGGCTCCTGGGTGGTTCAAAGAATGAAATGACTATGTATTTTGTAGCACTTACGATTAGTGTCTGGCACATGAGTACTTAAGAGATTATTATGTAAAATTTCATATGTGGAACCAAACCTAGCAGAAAAATTCCGTATGTGACTTCATTTTTAAAAGGAGAAAACCAGACACAGGACTGCTCTTTGGGAAAGCTTTACTGTGAAAAAGATACAAATAAGATATTCTTGTCTGATTCAGTTTGAAGAGAAATTACCAAGTGTAATACATTTACTTGAGGATAGTCTCGTTAGATTGGGAAAGTCTTCTCTGTTAGGAAGATGTTAGGTAACATGCTGTAAGTAACTAAATATCTTTACACATCAAGCTAAAGACAAATTATCCTTCAAGAAATGCCCATTAATCCAGCATGGTTAGTTTTCACTTTTTTCAAATGCCCAAAGCTAAATCTATTGACATATTTAGTTATGTCACTCGCAAATGTATATATAATTTATTCATGACTTAAGTATTTGTCTCTCCTTCTCAAAGGATTTCAATAAACTGAGGCCAAGAATTTTATGGAGAAAATTACAAAACTTTATTAAAAGGCATATATGAATAAGTGAATGAATGGAGTAGGCAGCGATTGTGCTCATAGACAAAAAGGCGATACAAAATAATCTGCAAGATAATCTGCAAAATCAATGCCATTTCCATTCAAGTCCCTACAGGATCTTTGGTGGAAATTGTCAAATGAACTCTAGTTGTATGTATGACTAGAATGTGGGCTAAAACATCATTCAAAATTAAAACAAGACCCTTTTGTTTAACATTGCTTTCAGAGTCTCTTATAGTTCTGTACAAATTTCCATTCAAATTTTAAGGTTTTTTTTTTTTTCTGTGAAAAAGGATTTCCTAATTTTTATGGGAATTGCATTGAATGTGTAAATTGCTTTGGGTAATGGGGACATTTTAATAACATTAGTTTTTTCATGAACATGGGATATCTTTCCATTTATTTGTGTCTTGTTTGATTTCTTCTTCAGGTCTTTCACCTGGTTAGTTAAATTTACTCCTAAGGTTTTTTTTTATGCTATTATAAATGATATATTAATAGCTAATATCTATATATGAACTATAGGGTAGTTCATTGTTAGCGTATAGAAATGCTGCTTGTTTTTATATGTTGATTTTGTAACCTGCAACTTGACTGAATTTGTTCATCAGTTCTGTTTTTTTGGTAAAGTCTTTACAGTTTTCTATATATGAGACCACGTCATCTACAAACAGAAACAATTTCACTTCCTCCTTTCCTATATGGGTGCCTTATATTTCTTTTTCTAAATTAACTGCTATAGCTAGGACTTCCAGGACTATGTTGAATAGCAGTGACAAGAATGGGCATTCTTGTCTATTTCCTTATCTTAGAGGAAAACTTTTACATTTTTATTATTGAGCATAATGTTAGTTGTGAGCATGTCAGATTAACTTTATGGTGTTGAGTTAAATTCCTTCTATACCTTTTTTTATGAGCACTTTATTTTATTTATTTTTCTTTTTTTATTATTAAATCATAGCTGTGTACATTAGTGCAATCAAGGGGTACAGTGTGCTGGTTTCATATTATTGCTGGGCAGCGCCTGTAGCTCAAAGGAGTAGGGCACTGGACCCGTATGCCGGAGGTGGCAGGTTCAAACCCAGCTCTGGCCAAAAACTGCAAAAAAAAAAAAAAAAAAATATATATATATATATATATATATATATAATTTCTTAAGGAAATAAAAGCAATGATATCTCTCTGGTTTTAAAAGGCAGTCAAAGTCAAGTTTATGTAACATCAAGACAGACAAATTGATCTTGGTCTGGTAAATTCTAGAATCATTCAGGCATGTGGGGCTAGAGCCAACCCAATCCTAGAAATCTGAAGTCTGTGTTCACAGTTATTATCTACCAGTTATGATGACAGGGAACTTAGAAACCAACTTTACCACTAGAAGAGGAAATAGATTCATCTTTGCAGTCAAGTGTCGGATAATCTGGAAAAGAAGAAGGAGCAAGAAAGAGAGACAGCCTATATATGTGTGTCTAGAGAGAGAATGTATGTTTATAGAGTATACATATTATATATAGAGAGATAATAGAGTATAGAAAAAATATACATAAATATTTTAAATATTTAAAATAGCTGTCTATTTTAAATTGTACATGAACTTTATAGCCACCCTGTGTATATATATATATATATATATAGAGAGAGAGAGAGAGAGAGAGAGAGAGAGAGCGCGAGCGCGAGCGCGCGCACATGCGCGCGCAAGAGAAAGAGTTGGAGGGAGAGAGTCATCTTGGGGCAGGCACAGTGACCTACATTTAATCTCCATGTACCAGACAGGCCCCCAGCCTCCTCTGTGTAAGGTAAGATCTGTTTAGGTAAACACTCTGGGTATGAGTACCTACACTGGGCCCCAGTCACATGTGAGTTTCTAAAGGGGATGTGTGTGTTTCCTCTCACATCATAGACCCAAAGCAATCTTCTTGGGGTAGGAAGTCAGATAATGTCACTCATTAGTTGTCTGACCACAAATTTATGAGTGCATTAGTCTGACTCTTTAAATGAGGATATCCCCACCATAGACAGACCAGAATCGTAACAGGTTTATAAAAGAGCAGGGATGGGAACAGAAATTAAAAGTGATCCTTTGCGCAGGTCTTGAAGGATTTGTTTAAGTATCCTTGTCTTCTCTTGACAGACTTTGCTCAGTTTGTGAGAATTAGGCAATTAAGAATAAAACTTTTCCAAAATTAATAACCGTGGTTCCAATTTTGGATTTTGAAGGAAGCTACACTCATATTCCTCAAAGCTGGTGGCAATCATTGCTAATTAGTTCTTCAATTAGTGTTTCCTTTATTGGAAGTCCACCCAAAGGGGTTGATTCCTATTGTGCTAAGGAAGACAGGGAGGCACTCAGAGCAAGGCTGCCACCTGCAAAGACGTGGGGCACTTTCAGATTGGCCGGGGCAGGGGACTAACAATATTCAGGTAGGCACCGGGGAGGCACACTGACTCCAAATAAATTTAACCTGCTCACCATTTCTCAGCATCCGTGGCACCAGTAGCTCTTTGCAGATGGACGACATAGCTTCTGACCCTCCACAAAAGAAAGGCCACGAAGCCTCCCCCGCCTTCCCTCAATTCTGCTCAGCCTGCGGCCTGTATCTCCGAGGGACAGGCCTGCGGTTACCGGCAGGATTCCTTCCCTCCCGAGGACGTTCCCACAGATTCCTTCGACTCCTTTGCTGCCCGCAAGAGTCTGTTCAAAACCACTTACCCTCTCTTGTGGGTTTTGCTAATTTTCCCCCGGCCTATGTCTGGGGGATTTTTTAACTTCTGCTGACACAGGAGGGACTGGCACCATTTTCAGTCCGCTGTTGAAGAGCAGCAGCTACAGATCAGTGTGACACTCCGGTAGTAACAACCCCCCAACCCCCATCCCAGCGCCCAGTGCCCAGCGCTGGACACAGCGACCTGCTTGGGCTGGGCTGGGACACACCCACCTCTGTTCCCGCCAAAATGTAGTGCCTGGAACCATGCAGGTACGTGACAGGAGCTAATCTAACGTCAGTGGAAATCCATTTAAACTCTGAATGATTAGTTTTTGGCGTGATTTTTGTGTTCACAATCTTGGTTAAATCGTTTGGATTTTATTATTTCCACCTTAGCAATGTGATTTCACTGTGCTGTCCCTCAGAGACTCAGACGTGAGAGAACCTAGAGCTTCCCCGATCCCCTGGGTCTCCCACACTGTGCTGGCAGAGCGGCAGCGACAGCAGCATCAGTACAGATTGCTTATTAGAAGTATACAATGTGGTGTTTATCTGCCAATATTCCTATAACCTCTATATAGAGTCATTATATTTAAACTCAACTTTCTGGAGAAATTCAACAGTTTAAAAATCTAAATGGCTTCTTCTAGAAGACACAAATACGTGGAAAGATACCACATGTTCATAGATTGGAAATATTAATATTGTTAAAATGTCCATACTACCCAAAATAATCTGTACATTCAATGTAATCTTTTTTTTTTTTCTTTGAGACAGAGTTTCACTATATCACCCTTGGTAGAGTGCTGTGCGGTCATAGCTCACAGCAACGTCAAACCCTTGGGCTTAAGTGATTCTTTTGCCTCAGCCTCTCAAGTAGCTGGGCTACAGGTACCTGCCACAATGCCCAGCTACTTTTTTTTTTTTTTTTTTGGTTGCAGTTGTCATTGTTATTTAGCAGGCCTGGGCTGGGCTTAAACCTGCCAGCTTTGGTGCATATGGCCAGTGCCCTACTCACTGAGCTATGGGCACTGAGCCTCAATGTAATCTTTATTAAAATTCTAATGTCATTACAGAAATAGAAAAAATAATCTTAAAATGCATATGGAATAACAAAGTGCCCTGAGTAACCAAGGCAATTTTAAGCAAAATGAGCAAAGCCGGAGGCGTCACACAACCTTACTTCAAAACATACTAGAGAAGTATAGTAATCAAAACAGTATAGCACTATCATTAAAAAAAAATACACATAGACCAATGGAACAGAACAGGGAGCCCAGGAATAAATTCAGACATTCACAGGCAATTAATTTTCAACAAAGCTGACAAAAACACACAAAGGGGGCAGACAGTATCTTCCATAAATGATGTTGGACAACAAATACCCATATGCATAAGAATGAAAGTAGACCCGTACCTCACACTATATACAAGTTGCATCAGGATGGATTAAAGTGGAAGACATAAAACCTGAAGGTCTAAATCTACTAGAAGGTGGCGGGGCACAGTGGCTCATACCTGTAATCCCAGCAGTTTGGGAGGCCAAGGAGGGTAGATTGCTTGAGCTCAGGAGTTCAAGACCAGCCTGAGCAAGAGCAAGACCCTGTCTCTACTAAAAATAGAAAAGAAAAAAAAAAAAAAAAAAAAAACTGAGGCAAAAGGATGGCTTAAGCCCAAGAAGTTGAGGTTCCTGTGCACTAGGATGCCATGGAACTCTAGTCACGGCACCAAGAGACTCTATCTTTAAAAACAAATACATACTAAATACATACTAAATTTACTAAAAGAGCTCGGTGCCTGTAGCTCAGTGGTTAGGTCACTGGCTACATGGACGAGGTGGGTTCGAACCTGGCCAGGGACTGCTAAGCAACAAAGACAACAACAACAAAAAAAATAGCTGGGCATTGTAGCAGGCTCCTGTAGTCCCAGCTACTTGGGAGGCTGAGGCAAGAGAAGCACTTAAGCTGGAAAGTCTGAGGTTGCTGTGAGCTGTGACGCTGCAGCACTCTACCAAGTGTGACATAGTGAGACTCATAAATAAATAAATAAATAAATCTACTAGAAGGAAACATAAAGGGAAAACTATACAATGTTGGCCTGGGTGATGATTTTTTTTATTTGACCACAAAACACAGGCAACAAAACTGCAAATAAACAAATGAGGGTGCATTAACCTAAAACTCTTCTGCACAGTCAAGGGAACATAGTGAAGAGATAGCCAGCAGGATTGGGGGAAGCAATTACAAGTCATCACTGATAAGGGGTAATATCCAAAATGCATAAGGAAACAAACAACTCAATAGCAAGAAAAAAAATGATTAAAAAACGAGCAAAGGCCCTGAAAGCACATTTTTCAAAGGAAGACATAAAAATGGGCAACAAGAATATGAAAAAAAGCTCAACATCACTAACCATCAGAGAAATATAAATTAAAAGCATAATGAGATACCGTCTCACACCTAGTAGATTGCTCTTTTCAAATAGATGGCAGGTAAGTATTAGTGAGGATGTGGAGAAAGGGAAATGTTTGCACATTGTTGGGAATGTGAATTAGCATAGTCACCATGGAATATAGAATTATACTCACACACATGCCCCAGTGTGCATTGCACTGTGTGTCTGCAAAGACACAATGGAAGGAAATCCCGTGATTCCCAATAACTCAGGATGGAACTGGAAGATGTTAAGGGAAGAAGGCAGGCACAGAGAGATTCGAGAGGACCTCACTCATATACAGAATCTACAAAGATATTCACAGAAGCAGAGACACTATAACAGGGTTGGGGAGACGCTGGCCAAAGGATACAAAGTTTCAGCTAGACAGGAGGAATAAATTCACAAAACTGTTTACAGCATGGTGACTGTAATTAATAACTATGCATTTGTGTTTTTAAAAATTGCTAAGAGAGTGGATTTTAAGTGTTCTAACCACAAAAAAATGAGTATGTCAAGAAACACGCAGGTTAGTTTGATGTAGCTATCGCAGAATGTATATGTATTTCAGAATAACATGTTGTACATGATGAAAAAATAAAACAAAAAGGAACAGAGGTAATTCATAAATACATAAATAAATAACACAATGGCCTCTTCTGATATAAGGGTAAAGCAAGCCCAACTATTAATTAATTGTAATGTAAGTTCTGTGAATGCAACAATACCGGCATTTCATTTATAGCAGGGGTGGCGAACAAGTTCGACACAAAGAGCCAAAATTTTAAACTGTGAGAGTCAGAGAGCCATACCACGCAGTGACCTGCCAAAACAGACAAACACTCACACAAAAGCATATAATTTTAACAATAATATATTAAACA
>CAUYPK010143895.1:0-10793 GCA_963574355.1 Loris lydekkerianus
ACACCTGCAGAGACTTCCTGCACTGAGGTCTTGAACCTCTCAGTCATCCATTGGGGGTGGAATGAATGTCTCCCAAACTCCTGTTAATGTTGGCATTTTGACCTCCTCCTCTGAATCACAAATGTTTTAGATGGCATGTAGGATGGTGAATCCTTTCTAAAAGGGTTTAAGTTTACTTTGCCCAAGTCCATCAGAGGAATCACTATTTATGGCAGCCATTGCCTTACATAATGTATTACTTAAATAATAATATAAGTTTTGAAAGTCGAAATTACTCTCTGATTTGTGGGTTACGGAATGGGCACTGTGTTAGAGGCATGAGAACAAGACGGATCTCTTCATAGGCCCCCATTGGAGCTCTCGGGTGAGCAGGTGCATTGTCAGTGAGCAGTGATATTTTGTAAAGACACTTTTTTCTTAGCAGTAGGTCTGAACAGTGGGCTTAAAATATTCAACAAACCACGCTGTGTACAGCTGTGCCACCATCCAGGCTTTGCTGTTCCATTTCCAGAGCACAGGTGAGTAGATGTAGCATCACTCATAAGGGTCCTGGGACCTTCAGAAAGGTCAATAGCACTGGCTGCAATGTACAGTCACAGCTGCATCAGCCCTGACAAGAGAGGCAGCCTGGCCTCGGCAGCTCTGAAGCCAGGCACTGACTTCTCTGCAGCCAGGACAATCCTGGTGGCGTCTCCCCCAGTAGGAGACTGTTTCCCTGCACCCCCTTTTCAGAGATTTCGGCTGGATCTTCCCGATAACTTCCTGCATCTTCTCCATCAGCACCAGCTGCTTCACCCTGATCTCCACATCACAGAGATGCTTGTTCCTAAAACCTCATGAACCACGCTCTGTGAAAATTCTAAATCAGGGACCTCCGTATCCCTTCCACCTCTCAGTTTTAAGTAGCTGGGCTATTCTGGACAGGAAGTTTGTGCCTCAGTCTGTTCTCCACTTACATATCAGAAAGCTGCTTTGTGAGTTTAACCTGTGACTCTCACTTTACTGATTTCTTAGTCCTTATAGTCATCAGAAAATTTCCTTGGTTAATGGTTATACCCACAAATATTTGTTTCTGGCTTCATATTTTTTTTCTTTTTTGTCTTTCTAAAACAGAGCTGGCATAACAAATGTTAAAATAACAGTGCTGTCAGCCAACTGCTCTTCTTCCTGACTATAATTAAGGCCAAGTAAGGACTTTTCTAATATTTAATTATTAAAAAAGATGTTATATTTTGTTTGAGACATATTTTCTTTATCATGTATGTAAATATTCTTTTCTTTCTTATTTACTAAGAATTAACTCGGAATTTAAACCATATATCAGTAAATCAGGTAAGATTTTTACTTTAGATATGGCTTTCATTATACTACTACCTTCAATTTGTCTTTTGTAAAAAATGTTATGGACTAATATGAGATTTCTAATTAAAAAATAAGCAAAACATGAAATAAGGACATACAGAGTTTTGGGCATAGACCTTTAGGGCCGGATAAGCAGTTTGCAGTAAAGCTCTTTACAAGAATGTGACCACTAAATACCAAATTCACACGCCTTGTCACTCTCTCCTAACACCTCACAGATATCATTCTATAATAAACACACAATTTTTGCTCTTAAGAAGCCACGAGAGAGGTGCTATGAAGGCAGTTAAAAAAACTGTAAGACTATAGAAAATTAAAAATACAGAAAAATATCACTTGAAGCTTTAAGAATTTAACATTGTGATAGATCTTGTATACTGTGAATACTAGAAGATGAAGTTGTAAGAAATCTTCAGGAGCAGAGTCTGACACACACATATCTACATACACACAAGCATGTATATATAAACATGCCACAATCGTTTTTGATCCAATAATTACTTGGTCCCTTCAAAGGTGAACACAGTACCTGTTTTATCTGTCAGTAAATACACCAGGCGCCCCAGCTCCTCTGGTATTGTGCTGGTCCGGACAACTGTGCCGGGGATATTCTCATCTCTCATTATCATCCATCCATAGGCTGCTTTGCCCATGTCCAAGTTCACACGCAAACTGCCAAATAAAACCCACCGCAGTCATTAGTATGATCCGGACCCACACAGTGAGTCCACATTCATGTGCCATCACATTCCGCATAAATGAATCTAGTTGTAAACATTGATTTTATATGGAAAAGATAGTACTGGAGTTATGACTTTGAAATCAATGAATTTGATAACATTTAAGTCAACAAACATTTTTACACCCCAGATAATGTTTGCAGGTGTCAAAAGAGATAGGTCACATTCTGTCCTCAACACAGCGCACCATGCTGGATGGAACAGAAAAGCGGGCCGTGGCATCTTCCGTATTTACCTAGAAAGAGCCGAGGCACACTCACCCTGGTAAAGTATCTCAACGATGGAGAAACAGGCATCCCATGTGCTCAGTTCTAAATTGAAACTAGTAGATCAACAACTACAGCCCCACATGAGAGGGAAACACGAAACTCAACATGGGGAGGGGGCTTGGTAAGCTCCCACCTGACGGGCACAGAATGTGGCACATCTCCTGGGTGAACGACTCAACTATAACTTGGACTTTACCTAACAAACTCAAACAGTGTACCCTGATCGTAATTAATCTGAAATAAAAACCATTAAATCTGCATCCTGAATATTGAAATCCTCTTCCCTAAGCTGTTTCCAGACCATTTCTGGCTGTCAGGTGCATGTCCCACCTGAACTCTCCTGGCTGCTGAGAGTCGGACAGATCCAAACAAATACAAACACAGCAGAAATCAGGGAGATGGCGGGACGACGAGAACAGAGTGAGGCTGTGAGAGTCTTTTATTGCTGTTCTCAGACAAATAAATGAGGATATTTCATTCATGAAATAGGTGTTAAGAAAGGTGAAGCGAGAACAAGAAAAAATTCAAGAAACTTAATGACAGCTGAACTGGAAACATCAAATAAGGGTTGGAGAGCAGCATTAAAGAATTTCTCAGGAGGGAGAATGAAAGGGAAGTAAAATGGAAAAGGATAGAGAGAAAGAGCAATTGCTTTAAAGAATCAATCTTGAAGGTTTTATACCTGATTAACTGGTATTTGAAAAGAGGAACCGTAGGGCTGGGCCTGGTGGCTCACACCTGTAATCTCAGTACTCTGGGAAGCTGAGGCAGGTAGATCCCTGAACTCAGGAGTTCGAGACCAGGATGAGCCAGAATGAGATCCCATCTCTAAAACTAGCCGAGTGTTGTGGTGGGCACCTGTAGTCCCAGCTACTCAGGAGGCTCAGGCAAGGGGATCATTTGAGCCCAAGAGTTTGAGGTTGCTGTGAGCTATGACACATGACACTCTACCCAAAATGACAGAGTGAGAATTTGTCTCAAAAAAAAAAAAAAAAAAAAAAAAAGAGGAATTGACCTCTACTAGGTATATACCCAGATGATCAAAAATTATTTTACAACAAAGACAATTGCACCAGAATGTTTATTGCAGCCCAATTTATAATAGCCAAAACATGGAAACAGCCCAAGTGCCCATCAACCCATGAATGGATTAACAAATTGTGGTATATGTACACCATGGAATATTATACAGCCATAAACAGAGATGGAGACGTCACATCTTTTATGTTTACCTGGATGGAGCTGGACCATATTTTTCTTAGTAAAGTATCTCAAGAATGGAAAAAAAAGTATCCAGTGTACTCAATACTACTATGAAACCAATATATAATCACCTACACACTCATATGAATGACAAAACATAACTATAGTCCAGAATCTAGAAGGGACGAGGAAAGAGAGGGGAGTGGAGGGGGGATATGGGTGGAGGGAGGGTATTTGGGGGGACCTCACCTAATGTGCATGATGCAATGGTACGTTTCAAAACTATTAAGAAAAGAGATATAATTGTGATGGATGTGTTACTTAGATCAATGTAAACATTTCTCATCATATATTGAAGCAATACGCTGAACCCTGCAAATGCACCAATGTACAAAGTTTTGATTTAATAAAAAATAATAATGAAAAAAAGAGAAATTGAGAAAAAGGATGGGAGGAAGTGGCATCATAGTAATAATATTCATCCTCTCCTTCCCCACCTCCTCTCTTCTTCAAGGAAGTCTCTCACAATTCCTGTGTCTGAGTCCAGCACAGGATGGAGGGGAAGGGACCCAGACCTAGATGTACACTGGCCTGGAACTCCAGCCAGGGGGGGTCAGGAGAACACGCGGAGAGCATGACTGTCACACTGTCCTGCACAGCAGTCGCTGGCCGCAGGTGACTGACTGACTGTTCAGCACTGGAGATGTGGCCAGTCTGAATTGGAGGTGCTGTTAGTGTAAAACAGACACTAGGTTTTCAGGCACAAAAAATGTAAAATTATCTCATTAAAACTTTTGTATTGATCTCATGTTGAAATGATAATATATTTTTGACATGGGCTAAATAAAACTTGTTATTATTAAAAAAAATTTTTGAGACAGGGTCTCACTATGTTGCCCTGGGTAGAGTGGTGTGGTGCCACAGCTCACAGCAACCTCAAACTCTTGGGCTTACGTGATTCTCTTGCCTCAGCCTCCCAAGTAGCTGGGACTACAGGCACCTGCCACAACGCCCAGCTATTTATTTGTTGCAGTTGTCATTGTTGTTCAGCAGGCCCAAGCTGGGTTTGAACCCGCCAGTGCCGTAACCACTGTGCTATGGAGAACAGACAGAATGTGCTTAATCCATGGAGCGAAACTGTCAACTCCTTTTGACCTACCAAACTGGCAATTCATATGCTTCAACATGTTAATAAGTACACACTTGAATAGAACAATCTCTAGGAATCACAATCAGTGAAGAAGGTCTAAAGGTAAGTTGAAGAAAATTAAATAATTATAATTTATCTGTTCATGAATCTCACATCTTAAAAGATTACATGAACTACCTAGTCAGAAGAAGAATCTCTGACCATTATATACACTTTTTTTTTTTTTTTTCATTATATAGACTTTTTAAACCAGCCCCTCACCATCGTGTAGCTACTTATAATTCTGCTGTGACGGTAAACCTGTCAGAGACAGCACCCTGTCTCAAGGGTGATGCTGCAGGCAGGATGCAGCCGTGGTTCCCAGCCCAGGAGCACGGCAGCACCTGGTCAGGAGGGCTGGCTGGTCGCTGCTGGCTCTGAAGCCAGAGCCACCGTACCCCCAAGTTGCCTACAGGGCTTCCGATTAGCCACTGGGTGAGCATGGAGATCTCTCTCACCAGCTGGATGGAAGAGGGGCTGACCTCCTGTGGCTGGAGAGACCCTGGGACATTGGGGACAGTCCTGAAAATGGTTACTACACAGCATTACTGTGCTGGGGGGTTAAGAAGGGAAAGATGTTTACACAGAATATTCTTTGACTTGGGCTTTAGAGAAAGATTTTTTCTTTCTCTCTCTCTTTTTTTTTTTTTTGAGACAGTCTCACTTTGTCCCCCTGGTAAAGTGCCGTGGGATCATAGCTTACAGCAACCTCAAATTCCTGGACTCAAGCGATCCTCCTGCCTCAGCCTCTGGAGTAGCTGGGACTATAGGCACCTGTCATCACTTCCAGCTAGTTTTTCTATTTTTAGTGGAGATGGGGTCTCGCTCTTGCTTAGGCTGGTCTCAAATTCCTGAGCTCAGGGTGCTGGGATAACAGGCGTGGGCCACCACACTTGGCCAGAAAAATTCTTTATGAATCAGAAAAATGAAGTCACGGACCACTTAGTGAAAATCAGGTAAAAAAGCTGGAGGGACAGAGGCAGGCAAGGTGGCCAGTGAGTGCCAGAGCACAGCATGGGACAGCGGGTCAGGAGGAGGGACGGAGGAGGGGGCCAGTGTGTGCCAGAGCACAGCATGGGACAGTGGGTCCAGAGGAGGGCTGGACATCCTGGTGAGCCCTCATGGCTTTCATTCTGCAGCTAAGAGTTCTACACTTGGAGAAATACAACCTTTTGTCTGTGTTGTGCTCTTTCATATTTTGCTAGAATTATTTTGGAAAATGTCAGCCTGTCTCAGGCAGTGAATCAAACAAATTTCTACCCTTAGCTGGGCGGGAGTGTCTGGAGTCCATGGTTTGTCAGGAGGTTGGTGAAGGCCAAGGAGTGTCCCCAGGGAGCTGCCCTCCTCACACTGTGAATGATTTATGTTGTAATGAAAGAATTTCTGTTATTATAGAGTTTTAAGAAGTTATTATTTCATGGAATATTGTATTAATGTTATACTATAATCACTACTGATATATTTTAGGCTGAATATAATACTCTCTGAAGATTGTATAAAGCAGCAGCTACCCGTGAAAAAGAGGAGCGAAGCCATGTTCAGGGTGATGACAGTGAGCACAGCAGCTGCAGAGGGCGAGCTCCTCGGCCCAGGGACACCTGTCGCACAGAGCATGGCAGCAGCTCTGCAGGGAGCAGCAGGTAGGCACCTGGCAGGCACAGTGACGTCTGCACAGAGTCCAAATGTCAACATGGCCGTCTGCTTGTTGATGTTAAATATCTGTTCAAATATCAACACTAAGTTGGCAAAGTAATTACCATGACTATATTTCATTTACTTTTTGGTAAAATTTCTAGTTTTATACAACTTTGTATGCTCTGTGGCTCCCCACAGTGGACACTCAGCCTACTATTTTGAGAATAGTAGAAATAGATAAGATTGATACCAGATATATTTTAACTTATTATATTGCTAATCTAACAACTGCTACGTTATTACTAAAAGGGCTATTTCAGATAAGTGGAAAAGCTATTTGTAATTTGAGGTGGATAAATGAACCAGGAGGTAATTATGACATTTACAGTCGTATAGTAAGAAAGATGAAATAAGTCATCTTAAATAAATACTGTGTTTAGGAATGTTATAAATAGGAACCCGTATGAATCTGCTTTAAGCTTCAGAAAGAAGGCGTGAGGGAAATCTCAGAAGGTAAGATTCGCTTACATCCTCCAAACTTCCTGCTATACCAACACCTGAGAAGGCAACTTGACTGTGATAACTCGGAGGTACATTTCCCTAAAACACCCAGTGCGGTACGATTGCCCCCCCCCCCCCCACGTGACCTCTGAGCTCTAATTTGTTACAATTAAACCTGCAGCCTGATCAGGAGCAGGTGGGCCCAGTACCCTCAGGGAATGAATCTACCTGAAATAATTCACACACATTCCTCTGAAAGTGGACTTATGTTTAGATTCTCAATTGAGCAGAAGAAAATAGAAGTCCTTTTAATCAGAAGTTTTATCAAAAATAATTAAAACTATTTCCTATAACAACTATAAGGCTAAAAGGACACAAAGGCCGTTTTCTCCAAATTTCTCCCAACACTTTCAATTCTGAGCTATCTTTACATTTTTCATGATACGCCATGATAAATGGTGAAATGGGATGGCACCAGAACATTCCATCCGTGGAATCGCCAGGCACAGCCAGTGGCTAAAGGCAGTGTTTTGCCTCCAGGTCTGTCTGGACTGTCCTGGGCTTTGCACTGACACCCCCACTGCCTGTGCGATATCCAGCCAAGACTCACCACACACTACAGAGACGAGCACTCCTGCCTGCTCCCTTCCTGTGCCAAGTGAAATAAAAACACACACGTGTACTCTGTCTTGGCGGGAAGGATGTCCCCATCACAACCTAGGGATGGCCATCACACAGCTGGCACCGGCACCGGGCCTCCTTCCCTCGTCTGAGTCCAGACAGCTGTGAACCCTGCAGCCTCCTCAGCTCTGCTGCCTGCTCCACAGGAGGGAGCACCGTAAGCACATCTCAAGGTCTGAAGTCAGGCTTGCATCAGCGCCAAATTTTCAGACTTACTAATTCACGATCTTAGACTAACGACAGATTTGATCTTTCTGAGCCAGGACAGCAACACCTGTAGAAGGCTGTGTACTGGCAGGGCCACCATGGGGATCGGCAACCACCCTAACAGGAGGTGACTGAAAGTGAAGCTGGGATTGGTAGCAGTGGGAGGGATTGGCTGCAGCTCCAAACAGCCCAAGGTTTCACAGACAACACAGACCCTGAACCTCAGCAGAAAGGACGGGCACTCAAGGAGAGCTGGTTGTGGGCAAGGCGCAGGTGACAAAAGTCTGTCAGGTGAATCACATACGCATGCGTAGTACGTGCAGCCTCAGGGCACAGAAATCTAGTAATAAACAGTAGTTAAATTGGTGTCAGCAAAATTCTAAATCACATTATGAAGTTTTTGGGTGGATGTGGGGGGACTGGGGATTTGATTTAGGAAAAGTAAATTGAGCAGCAGTTTTCCAGATGGGCAAGCCCAGGAAAGGGGGACAGCAGGTGAGTCAGAAGACACGTGGGGCACAGGGGACGTGGGTCCTTGGCACCGGGGACTGTGAGCAGTGGGTCCCTGGGGAGCCAAGGCTTCGCCTTCTGCTCAGACTTACACCAACCCTCAGGATCAAATAGGACCTGGGGACTTCCTGGCATTCAGGCAGTCGCTGCTGCTGTTCCTCATGTCCTGGAACTTGTCAGACACATGGAAGGGGAGACAAATGGAACTTTTTTCTCAATGGTCCACCTGAGCAAGGGGCAAAAATAAAAACCCAGAACCACCAAAAGGCTGGGGGCTGCAGGTGTAAGGAGAGATGCGCCTGCCCACCATGAGCTGGGGTCACAAAGGCCCATGCCTCACACCAAGGGAGCAACTCAACGTGCTGCATGGGGACTGGAGTCCCCAGTGTCCTGGATGACTCTGCAGCTTTGACTCTTGGCCATAGACAGAGAAGCCCTGAGACTCAGGCTCCCTCCAAGTACATGCAGGAGAAGTGCATGTGTCTTGGAAAAATGCCTTCATCTTTGTTCTCAAATGATTCCTATAATTACGTTCTCAAATATAATTACCCAAAACACCTATAATAATAACAAATACCACCACCTGGCAAAACAAGATACCAGAAGGAAGTGCCAGAGACCAAAGTCCAAGAAGAAACAGCAGACGGAGGCCTCAGGTATCAACACGCAGACGCAGACTGTGAACAGCCAGATTAGAAGGAAAAAGAAAAGAATATTTGTGTGGACTAGGCAACAACTTTAAAAATGAAATAATGTCATAAAGAAACCAAATAGAACTTTTAGAACTAAAAGTACCACGAATTAATGTTAAGAAATCAACTGGTTTAACAGCTGACTAGATGCTGTCAAAGATAGAATGATGATTTGGAAGACACAGTGGGAATGATACACAATTCAGAAGGCCGAAGGCAAAGAAGGCAGAAAACACACAAGTAAGAGGAGCAGAGACAAGGTGGGGGAGGCTGCCTACCACACAGAGCTGCTGTCCTCCGAGAGAGGACATGGAAGAGAGGACCACGCACTTCCCACAGGGAATGAGAGAAATCTATCTACAGACGCAAGAAGCCAAAGGAACCCTGACCATTCTATAAAAAGAAAAATGAGTTAGGAATTTTTTACACTACCTGGAATGGTAGCCATGCTTGCTGTGGATACCAAACCCCGCGGCCTTGGGTGCCAAGTTCTTAAAGAGTTGGTCAAGAACATTCTTACTGGAGGTCGAGAGCAAGATGGTGGCCGAGTAACAGCTTCCTTGCATCTGGGCACTGAGTTTGGGGAGATAAGACTCCAGGCATCTCTGGCTAGTGGCATGTGCCTATAATCATCCCTTTCAGGATACAGGGAGTCAGCGAGAGACCGCTGGACCCCAAGAGGAGGACAAAAACAGTGGAAAACTGGCAAGTAATCTCGTGTGTTCAATAGGTCTAATCCCGCCAACAGCTGTAAGTGCAGTAGCAGCGAGACTGCAAACTGGAAAGGCCTTACCTGTGAACTGTTTTGGTGTTTTTGGACTTGGTACTCAGTTGAATTGCCTTGGGGAGAGCTTGAGCAGGAGTGCAAAGAACTCTGGGCGTTGTCTAGGGACCCAGACTGAGCCACTGAGCCCAACGGATGGAACTAATAGTGTTTGGCTGTGGGCCGCAGGGAGCCGTTGTGAGAGAACTGCCCCAACAAGGTCCGCCCTCAGGGTTGCAGAGCAAGGTTCAGGTGGGAGCTAGTAACCTAGTGACTGAGCAGCCTAAAGGCAGGGTCTGAGCCGCCTTACAGCCCTAACCCTTAGGGGCAGAGTGAGACAGGTTTTGGCACACTGGGTAAGTGGATAGCCACTTCAGCAGTGATTCCAGCGACAAGCACTTTCCTGGGAAAGCTTCTGCTTAGCAAGTTTAGAAGCTTAAAGTGCCTTTTAAGAGGGCTGAAGAGAGACTTAGGGTGTCTACCCTGTGGGGTTTGAGAAATCAGCAGATACCTCCAGTCATATCAGCATTGCGATTAATATCTCATACCCCAGAAGATCACTGCTGCCCAGACAATATTCAACAAGATATATAAACTGCTTTGTTTTTGGTTGGTTGTTTTTTGTTTATTTTGAGGTTGTTGTTTTGTTTTTTAATTTCAACCTTTTCCGTACAGATTTTTTTTCTTTCTCAATTTTTCTAGTTTAAGTGCAATTTCCCATTGCTGCCTTTTTCAATAAATAGAACTTCATCTTTGATAGTTTTTCTACCCCTATTATTTGGTTTTCCACCCAATTTTATCCCGTAAAGTTTTCTGTTTGCTTGTTTTGATTTGATTTATAGCATTTTTGTCTTTCCTCTCTACTTGGTGGAGGTGGGGTACTGTGTCTGATCAGGTTAGCAAAGAGCTGCTGACCTCAAGGGAAACACCTAGCCGGGCACCCCCAGAGGTTGGGATTTTTTTAAGGTTGTGTCAAAGTACCCTACTGTACACCTATATTGCTCTGTCTCCCTCTTTCTGTGCCTCTCTTCTTTTTGTCAA
>CAUYPK010143896.1:0-28232 GCA_963574355.1 Loris lydekkerianus
CCTGCATTTTGAGACCTTCTCCCAGGTTGTTGAACGGGAGGGCTGAGGAAGGAGGTTGGATGAGGCTTCAGCAAACCTGGGGGTCTCCCAGCCTCAGAGGAAATTATCCTGACTTGAGGAGGCGCTGCGTCTGGCAGTCCCGTGGGCCTTGCCGGCTCCGCTAGTTCAGAGTCCCTCCAGGCGCGCAGGCCGGCTAGGGATCCTGGAGCTCGCGGGCGCAGCCTTCCCGCCGCCCACAAGGCGATCGCCCAAGTTTCCTGCGCTGGCGCCGCAGCGCCTTTCTCGCTTTCTGGTCTGGGGTGGGCACCTCGCCGGGACCCCGCTATCCTCGGTTCTCCAGCCTGAGCCAAGTAGGGCAGGCGCCGATGTGCTGCAAGAGAAGATTTAAGCAAAACATGCCATCACCTGGATTTGCAGCTCCGCCTTGTGGCAGCTCCCGGTGCTCCAGCACAGTGGGCCCCTCCGGAAGCGGCTGAGACCCTCAGAACCATCTCAGGTGAGTGTCACTACCTGCATGTGTGTGTATGTGTGTGTGCCTGCAGCCTGCAGGGTATGCATCCATTACCATCTTTAAAGTAAAAGATTCCTCCCAATTCCAGATATAACAAAACGGGATATCATAAGTCTCATAGTCAGAAATCTTTTGAAAACGTGCTGTTTGAACTATTTAATGTGAACATTATGAAACAGTTTAAAACACTGCGTCTTAAAACTCCCTTTTGGAAAAGAAAGGACAGGAGCACATACGTGTATGCATCTGCATTTTTTTTTTTTTTTGTTACATTTTACAAATGAGAGACATTTTATGAGATATAACATTGATCCAGGATTTTCCCACTCAGAGCTGGACACGAAACCCCCATTTTTCAGATTCAGGTGAGCTCAGACATCAGACTCCCATCTCCAGGCACAAACCCTCTGAGCCCCAGCAAGGTCATGAACAAAGCAGTCCCAAACATTTTGGATGGCTCCATTCTGACTAAGGGGCACACACCCTAATCCCCTCCACAGCAAAGACCTAATAACCTTATCCAAGGTCAGGGGCTGCATTCATTCATTTGCTAGAACACCCCTTCAGTTTGTAAAGGTATTTTTCCATCTACCAAGTTCTGGCCAAAATATCTCTCAGGGCCAATTTTTACCCCTAGAAAAAGGACTCATGCAAAAAACCTCCGACCTGGGCCTCCTCCCCCCTTCTAGAGGCTGCTCACCTTGGAGACCTATTACTGATATGGATACATTCCCATCCAGCATGAGATTTATACTCTCTCCCTCAGATTTGAGGGCCATCCAGAGCTCATGGGACTTCCTGAACCGCAACACTTTCCAAGGCACAGCCCCTCTGCCAATAGCCCTGGCACTCTCCACTTACTCTGCAGGCCCCTCAGTCCAACAAAATCTCATTTTAT
This sequence comes from Loris lydekkerianus, assembly GCA_963574355.1. Lineage (NCBI taxonomy): Eukaryota > Metazoa > Chordata > Mammalia > Primates > Lorisidae > Loris > Loris lydekkerianus. Next base: position 1,410 of record CAUYPK010143896.1, read on the forward strand.
CACTGATCTATGGCCCACCAGCTCAATTCTTAAATTCCTGAGACCAAAGACTCACTGAAGAAATTCCAGTAGCAAAACTACAACAACATCCTTTCTAATGTCTTTTCATTTTCCCCCAAGATCCACATGGCCATGTGGCCACCAAAGACAGACATAAGGTGGAAAACCTGGAACTTTCAGTTTCTCTCAGAAAACCCAGGGGGCAAAGTTGGAGTAGGGAAGAAGGGCACACTCACACATTCATTTCACCCCGTGAATGGGAGGGGAGCAAAACCCCATCTATTATTATCCATCTCAGTCATTCTCCAAGCACTCATATGCACACAATTCCAACCCATTTTTAACCTGGGCAGCCTCGATTTCCCATTCAAGCTGCCACTTAGTCATAGGAGGCAAACCAACACTGCCCTAGGCCCTGTGAAGGGAGGTTCAACTCCAACCTCAGAGTTATCTCAGTCACACCACATCCACACACTCTCACACACCTCTCAACAGACCTGCCGGTGATCTAATGCCCAAGGAGTTGATCAGGCTCCTTCTTCCACTAAAACTGTAGTGGGATCCCCAGATCGATCATACCTTGCCCTAAATGTCTCCCCTGTGTAGGTACCTGTTCCTACATGCCAGTTCCTCCTGGTGTTTGACTCCTTGAAAACCCGCGAGAGGGTCCTTTCTCCGCCCAGCTGAGGCATCCACACTGGGAGGCCAAATTGCCTCCCTGGCACGCTCAGTGGTTCACGTGGCCCAGGCCAATCAGGGACCCCTACATGGGTGTCCAGAGGATTGGTGGCAACTACCAGGTACATGTTCTCTCCAAGGGTGATCTTGCTTCCCGGTCAGGGAACCAAAAATGTTGCAGGAAGACGAGGCACAAGGGAGAGCACCCAAACACCGCATTTATAAGAGGAAGGGCTTTATTCACCAGCCAGGAGCTTACCGCATAGAAGAATTCCAAATGGCCACACTTCTCAATCAATTCTTCTAAAAAAGTTCAGGCAGGTTCAGTGGTTCACGCCTGTAATTCTAACATTCTGGGAGGCGAAGACAGGTAGACTGCCTGAGCTCACAAGTTTGAGACCAGCCTGAGCAAGTGCAAGACCCCCGTTTCTAAAAAATTACCAGATCAACATGGTGAGCACCTATAGTCCCAGCTACTCGAGAGACCACTGCACTCTACCCAGGGTGAAAATGAGACTCTAAATAAATAAATAACTAAATAACTAAATAAATAAGAACTAGTTCTATCAAATGTTAACAAAAATTTAAAGGACAAATCAACGGACTAGTAGAATAATATTAAGTATCTTTACAACAACATGGGTATGCAAATCTATTTTTTTAACTGTAAGTATTATAAACTCTAAATAATGATCAAGAATTTACAATAAAGGGGTGGCGCCTGTGGCTCAGTGAGTAGAGTGCCAGCCCCATATACCGAGGGTGGTGGGTTTGAACCCAGCCCGGACCAAACTGCAATAAAAAAATTGCTAGCCATTGTGACAGGTGCCTGTAGTCCCAGCTACTCAAGAGGCTGAAGCAAGAGAATCGTCTAAGCCCAACAGCTAAAGATTGCTGTGAGCTGTAACATCACGCACTCTACCAAGGGCAAAAAAGTGAGACTCTGTCTCTTAAAAAAAAAAAAAAAAAGAATTTACAAGAAAAATTATTAAATAGCATTCAAGTGGTGGTGCCTGTGGCTCAAAGGAGTAGGGCACCGGCCCCATATGCCAGAGGTGGCAGGTTCAAACCCAGCTCTGGCAAAAAAATTAAATAAATAGCATTCAACTAAAGATTTGTTATAAACGTAGAAACATATGCCAGTTTTCAAAGACTTAGTGGGACTATTAATAATTTATAATTTTTACATTAATTATATGTTCAAATGATATGTTTTAGACATGTTAATTTTTAAACTATATATATAATTTATATTATATTTTTAATGGGCAATCCTGGTCTGCAAGGATACACAACAAACTAAATGACAACACCTACTACTGGAAGAAAGGAGTATGAGGAGAACAGTTAAGAACTTTTAATTTAAGCATATTACTAAAAAGTTTACAAAAATAATATTCACGTGGTTTGGTGCCTGTAGCTCAGTGAGTAGGGCACCGGCCACACACCTGGCCCAGGCCTGCTAAACAACAATAACAACAACAACAAAAAATAGCCAGGCATTGTGTCGGGCCCCTATAGTTCCAGCTACTCGGGAGGCTGAGGCAAGAAAATCACTTAAGCCAGCAGTTCTCAACCTGTGGGTAGCAACCCCTTTGTAACAATGAAAAGAAATCCTACATATAAGATATTTACATTACGATTCATAACAGTAGCAAAATTACAGTTATGAAGTAGCAATTGTGGAGTCACCACAACATGAAGAACTATATTAAAGGGTCACAGCATTAGGAAGTTTAAGAACCACTGACTTAAGCCCAAGAGTTTGAGGTTGCTATGAGCTGTGATACCACAGCACTCTACCTGGGGTGACATATTGAGACTCTGTCTCAAAAAAAAATTTTTTCATGTATTTCTTATTAAATCAAAATTAATTGTAACTCTTACAAACTAAGAAAAGTGATGCATCACCAAATGATGAATTAAAAGCAATCTGCCTTCATTCATTCACCTCACAGAAAATCAAAATCACATAGCCAGCACCCAGATTATCACTGCCGATATGGCAGAACTCAAATCTGAGCTGGGATGATCCCAGGAGCCATAGAGAAGTTAAAAACTCCAAGCAGACTATAAGAGAAATGGACTTCTCCCTTTGCAATGTCCCTTCCCCAATCTGTCAAGCAACTCATGAAGAAAATCTCACATACCCAACACTTACAGTTTCTACACTGAAAAAAGACCAAGGTGAACAGCCAACTTCTCTACCATCTTGGGTTCCCCTGCAGGAAAACAGTTCCTGCCTCAGCTTAGAGGAAGTATGTCAAATGCCTAAGGAAGAAAAACCCCTAAAGGCAAACAGAGACAAACAGGAGAGACTAACAAATCCAACATAAGAAACGCTGCCCTTTCTCTACAGCCAAGTCAGAGTAGCTATACAGCAGTACCATGCTAAGGAGGCATAACCTAGACTTCCCACACAACAAGTGTGTCCCCTCTTGGACCCACCCATCCAAGGCAGCCAGCACTACAAAAGTTTGCAAGAGCCAATGCAAACCTGGGACTAATAGAGCCTAAAAAAAGGAAGCAATCTAGGATTAAGAATACCAATCAGGCAAACAGCAAAGAACCTCTAGGCAAAGACATCCAATAAAAAACAAGACATGGCCAAGTTTGGTGGCTCACATCTTATCACTTTGAGAAGCCAAGCTGGGAAGAATAATTGAGGCCAGGAGTTTGAAACCAGCTTGAGAAACATAGCAAGACCCAATCTATAAAAAATTTTAAAAATTAATCTGGCATACCCCTGTAGTACTAGCTATTCAAGAGGCTGAGCCAGGAAGATCACTTGAGCCTAAGTCACTGAGGTCGCAGTAAGCAATGATCATGCCACTGCACCTTAGTCTGGACGAGACAGCAAGATCCTATCTCAAAAAAAAAAAAAAAAAGGAAGAAGACAACAGAGAAGACCAGAATAAATAACTAATCCTTCAGTGCAAAACTACAGATGTATGTCCACAAGAAACAACAGCAAACAGGGAACCATGACCTCCCCAAACAGACTAAGCAAGGAGTAGTAGCTGATCTTCATGAGACAGCAATACGTAAACTCTCAGATTATCCTTATAGTCTCAGCCTCTTGGGAGGGTAAGGCAAGAGGATTAGTTGAGCCCAAGAGCTTGAGGTTGCTATAAGCCAGTGGTTCTCAATCCTCCTAATGCCACAAACCTTTAATACAGTTCCTGTGGGTTGCGATCCACAGGTTGAGAACCACTGCTATAAGCTATGATGCCATAGCACTCTACCCAGGGTGAAAGAGCGAGACTGTCTCACAAAATAAAAAATAAAAATAAAAAAATTCAACATAGTAGTTCTAAGCAAATTCAAACTCTAAGATAACAAAGAAAACTAATTCCGAAATATATCACAGAAATGTAACAAAGAAATTGAAATTCTAGAACTAAGAAATACATTTGCTGAACAGAAAAAATGCACTGGAGGTTCCTAATAGCGCAATGGATCAAGCAGAAGAATCAATGAGTGCAAAGATGACCTATGTGAAAATACAGTCAAAGGAGAAAAAAACAAATAAAAAATAAAGAATGCCTACAAAATATAGAATATGACCACAAAATAAGAAAATCTAAGAGTCACTGGTAATCAAGAGGGAGTTGAGAAAGAGCAAGAGATAGAAAGCTTATTCAAAAAAATAATAATAATAATAACAGGCCAGGTGTAGTAGCTCACACCTGAAATCTTAGCACTCTGGGAGGCTAAAGGCAGTAGGATTGCTTTAGCACAGGAGTTTGAGACCAGCCTGAGTAAGAGTGAGACCCCATCTCTACTAAAACTAGAAAAATTAGTTGCACCTGTAGTCCCAGTAGGGGAGGCTGAAGCGGGTTGAGGTTACAGTGAGTTACAAGAATACCACTGCACTCCAATCTGAGGTGACAAAGCAAGACTGTGACTCAAAAAATAATAACAGAAAACATTCCAAATCTAGAGAAATATATAAATATCAAGATATAGGAAAGTCAGAGACCACCCAAATAAGACCAGTTCAACCCAAATAAGACTACATCAAAGAATATAATAATCAAACTCTCAAAGATCAAGGAGAAAGACGAGACCCTAAAAGCAGGAAGTAAAAAGCAAATAACACAAAAAGCAGCTCTGATTAGTCTGACAACAGACTCCTCTGTTGGAGTGGAAACTATACAGATCAGAAAGGAGTGGCTGAGAAGATATATTCAAACTATTGAAAGGGGGTGAGGTGGTGGGGGAACTGTCAACTAAGAACAATGTGCACAGCAAAGCTTTCCTTCAAATATGAAGGAGAAATAAGGTCCTTCCCAAACAAACAAACGCTACAAAAATTTATCACTAGAACCATCTTATTTTTTTTTTTTTTTTTGCAATTTTTGTTTTGTTTTGTTTTGTTTTTATTGACCAGGGCTGGGTTTGAACCCACCACCTCCAGCCTAGCGCCCTACTCCTTTGAGCCACAGGTGCCGCCCCACTAGAACCATCTTACAAGAAATGTTAAAGGGAATTTTTCAATATGAAAGCAGGAGGCTAACATTGAAAGAAAATATTTGAAGGTATAAAACTCACTAGTAAATGTAAGTACATAGACAAATTCAGGACACTCTAATATGTAATTGTGGTATATAATCCACTCATCTCTATTATGAAGACTAAAAAAGAAATTTATTAATAATAACATGATAAAAACTTATTTATATTGCATAGGCAATATAAAAAAAATACAAGTTGAGACAAGATCAAAATGCAGGGGGGAGATGGAGTGAAGTGTAAAACTTTAGTTTTTCCTTTGTTTATTTTTTTTTTTTTTTTCGAGACAAGGTCTCCCTTTGTTGCCCTAGGTAGAGTGCCGTGGCATCATAAGCTCACAGCAACCTCAAACTCTTGGGCTCAAGGGATTTTCTTGTCTCAGCCTCCTGAGTAGCTGGGACTATAGGCGCCTGCCACAATGCCCAGCTATTTTTTTTTTTTTTTTTTGAGGCAAAGTCTCACTATGTTGCCCTCTGGTAGAGTGCTATGGCATTACAGCTCACAGCAACCTCCAACTCTTGGGCTTAAGCGATTCTCTTGTCTCAGCTTCCCAAGTAGCTGATAGTACAGGTGCCCATCACAACGCCTGACTATTTTTTCTTGCAGTTGTCATTGTTGTTTTAATTGGTACAGGTTGGGTTCGAATCCACAAGCCTCGCTGTGTATGTGGCCAACACTATAACCACTGTACTACTTTGTTGAAAGTAAATGTCAACAAAATGTTCATGAAACTAGAAATTGTCATTTGTTTGAAATAACCTATTACAGGCTCGGCACCTGTGGCTCAAGTGGCTACGGCGCCAGCCACGTACACTGGAGCTGGCAGGTTCAAATCCAGCCCGGGCCTGCCAAACAACAATTACAATTACAACCAAAAAATAGCCGGGTGTTATGGCAGGCACCTGTAGTTCCAGCTACTTGGGAGGCTGAGGCAAGAGAATCGCTTAAGCCCAAGAGTCTGAGGTTGCTATGAGCTATGACGCCATGGCACTCTACCAATGGCGACATAGTAAGACTCTATCTCAAAAAAAAAAAAAAGAAAAAAAGAAAGAAAGAAAGAACCTATTACATTTACAAAATATTTTTTGTAAACCTCATAATAACCCCAAAGCACAAACCTATAATAGATACACCAAAAATAAAAAGCAATGAATTAAAAGATAGTACCAGAGAAAAATCATTTAGCCACAAAGTAAGACAGTAAGAACAGAAGAAAAAAGGAAAGGAATTACAATCAACCCGAAAACAGTATCAACATACAAAGTGACTGTGTGTGTGTGTGGGGGGGGGGGGGGGGGTCCACAACTGGAGCACCCAAATAAGGAAAAACACCAATACATGTTCATAGGATGACACAGGCTAGTACACTAGTGGTATGAAATTCAACACCAAACTCTCAGGAATGGACAGATCATCCAGACAGAAAATACACAAATAAATGTCAGAGTTAAACTACAATCTAACACATGAACCTAATTGACATTTATAAAACATTTCTTCCAACCACTACAGAATATACATTCTCATCAGCACACAGAAGAGTTTCTAAAATATCATAGGCCACAAAACAAATCTCAACAAATTATTGAAAATCAAAATAAATTTTCTAACCACAATGGAAAATAAAACTAGAAATCAATAGCAAGAAGAACTACAAACAGATGGAAATTAAACAACATGTTCCAGAATGAGCAAATCAATGAAGAAATTTAGAATAAAATTTTAAAATTTCATGAAACTGGGCGGTGCCTGCAACTGAGTGGGTAGGGCACCAGCCACATACACCCAGACTGGCAGGTTCGAACCGGGCCCAGACCTGCTAAACAACAATGACAACTGCAACAAAAAAATAACCAGGCGTTGTGGCAGGTGCCTGTGTCCCAGCTGCTTGGGAGACTGAGGCAAGAGAATCTCTTAGGCCCAAGAGTTTGAGGTTGCTGTGAGCTGGGATGCCATAGCAATCTACCAAGGGTGACACTGAAATTCTGTCTCAAAAAAAAAAACTATTTTACATAAAACTCGGAAAATGAAAATATAACAAATCAAAAATCTGTGGAACACAGCAAAAGGAGTACTAATATGAAAGTTTATAGCAATAAATACAAACATGAAAAAAGCAGGATTTTATGTAACCTAACTATGTACCTCAAGAAGCTAAAAAGCAAAAGAAACCAAACCCAGAATCAGTATAAGAAAAAAAATAATAAAGATGAGAACAGAAATAAATTCAGACTTCAAAAAAATTACAAAAGGCCAAAAATACAAAGTTTTTCAAAAAGATAAAATTGGGGGAAAAAGAAAAGAAAAAACTAATGGAAATATATAGTTTTTACTAGAAAAAAAGCACACTGCAAAATGTATTTTTTTTAATTTAAAAAACAACCTGTATTTGTGTATATAAAAGTATTTTTTAATGTCTGGAAGTATCCACATCAAAAAAAAATAATATAATAATAAAGATAAAATAGGCAAATATTTAGCTAGACTTAAAAAAAAAAAAAAAAAAAGACCCAAATGAATAAAAAAGATACCACAGAAATGCAAACAACCATTAGAAACTACTATGAACTACTACACATCAACAAATTGGCAAAACTTAAAGAACTGGATAAATTCCTCAACACATACAACCTACCAAGACTGAACCAGGAAGAAACTATTTATAGAGAAGCTCAACAGACCACAGTAATGAGACTGAAGCAACCATAACAACTCTCCTACCAAAGCAAAGCCCAGGTTGGGCTCAGTGGCTCATGCCTGTAGTCCTTGAACTCTGGGAGCCTGAGGTGGGTGAACTGCTTGAGCTCAGGAGTCTAAGACCAGCCTGAACAAAAAGGAGACCTCTATCTCTACTAATAATAGAAAAACTAGCATGGCATGACATGACTGCAGTTCCAGCTACTCTGGAGGCTAAGGCAAGAGGAGCTCTTAAGCCCAAGAGTTTAAGGTTGCTATGAGCTATGATGCCACAGCACCCTACCCAAGGTGTCAGAGTGGGACTCCATCTCAAAAAAAAGTAAGTAAAAAGAAAAGAAAAGCCCAAGCTCTAATGGCTTCACTGATGAAGTCTACCAAACATTTATCAAAGAACTGGGAATTGGTATGGCAACCGAAGGCAACGTGGAGCTGGAACTGGAGACAGACCAGAGGCCAAGAGCAGCCCCTGAGAAGCCTGGGACCCATGACAGTGGTACAGCGGACCTGGAGCAGGTCACCAATTATGTGGAGGAGGAGATCCAGAGTTCCAATGTGGAAAGGACCATGTCCATCATTGGGGACAGATGGTCCAGGGAACAGAAAGCCAAACAGGAGCAAGAGAAGGAACTGGCTAAAGTCACTATCAAGAAGGAAGATCAGGGTTCAGCACCAGCCACATACTCCTAGGCTGGTGGGTTGGAACCTGACCCAGGCCTGCTAAAACAACAATGACAACTACAACAAAAAAATAGCTGGGTGTTGTGGCAGGCACCTGTAGTCCCAGCTACTTGGAAGGCTGAGGCAAGAGAATCGCTTAAGCCCAAGAGTTTGAGGTTGCTGTGAGCTGTGATGCCACAGCACTCTACTAAGGGCAACATAGTGAGACTCTGTCTCAAAAAAAAAAAAAAAAAAACAATCAAGACCATGTACAACAACATGAAATGGGGAAATAGTGAAAGCCTTTTTCTCTAAGATCTGGAAAAAGAAAAGAATGTCCTTTTCCTTATTTTTATTCAACATTGCACTGAAAGTCCTAGCCAAAGCAAATAAGCAAGAGAAAAAATAAAAATTGGGACATTTTTTCCCTTATAAATTGGGAAATTAGTTACATTAACCTTGTTTCCAGATGACATGATCTTATATTTAGAAAGACCTAAAAATTCCACCATTTAACTCTTAGAACTGATAAATTAATTCAGTAAAGTTGCAGGATACAAAAATCAACATACAAAAAATCAGTAACATTTATACATACTAGAAAATCATCTGAAAAAAAATCAACAATTTACATTTGTAATGGCTACAAAAAATATTACATACTTAGGAATAAACTTAACCAAAGAAGTAAAAGATCTCTAAAAGGAAAACTATAAAACACTAATGAAAGAAATTCATTCAAACTCCGCCCCCGCCAAAAATTGCAAAAAAAAAAAAAAAAACAGATTGTTACCTGGCTTGACGCCTGTAGCTCAAGCAGCTAAGGCACCAGCCATATACACCAGAGCTGGCAGGTTCAAATCCAGCCTGGGCCCACCAAACAACAATGACAACTATAACCAAAAAATAGCCAGGCGAAGCAAGAGGATCGTTTACGCCCAAGAGTTTGAGGCTGCTGTGAGCTGTGAAGCCATAGCACTCTACCCAGGGCGATAGCTTGAGACTCTGTCTCAAAAAAAAAAAAAAGACAAGAAATGAATCTACATATATATATATACACACACACACAGATACCCCTCTCTCAATATCACCCAAAGTGATCTATCAATTCAATGCAATCCATATCAAAATTCCAATGACATTCTTTATAGAAATAGAAAAGGCAATACCAAATCTCACATGGAACCACAAAAGACCCAAATAGCCAAAGAAATCCCGAAGAAAAAGAAGAAAGCAGGGAGGTATCATACCACTTGACTTCAAAATATACTACAAAGCTGTAGAGACCAAATCAACATAGTACTGGCATAAAAACAGACACACAAATCAATGCAACAGAATAGAAAACCCAGATAAAAATCCAAACATTTACAGCCAACTTGCTTCCAACAAAAGCACCAGGGACACACAATAGGGAAAGGTCATTCTTCAAGAAATGGGGCTGAGAAAACTGGATAGCCATATACAGAAGAATTAAATTAGAACCCCTATTTTTCACCACATATAAAAGTCAAATCAAAAGACCTAACCTACGATCTGAAGCTATGAAACTACTAAAAGAAAACATTAGGGAAGTAGTTCAGGATATTGGTCTAGGCAAAGATTTTTTGGTAAAATGTCAAAAGCACGGGTAACAAAAACAGACAGACAAATGGAATTACATCAAGCTAAAAAGCTCTGCACAGCAAAGCAAACAACCAACAAAGCGAAAAGACAACCTACAAAACAGGAGAAAATATTTGCAAACTATCCATCCAACAAAAGATTTATAACCAGGAAAAAAAAAAAAAAGATTTATAACCAGAATACATGAGGAACTCAAACAACTTAATAGCAAAAACAAACCAAATAATCAGATTAAAAATGGGCAAAAGATCTGAATACACGTTTCTCAAAATAAAACCTCCTAGGCCAACAGATATGTGGAAAAAAATGCTCAATACCACTAATCATCAGTGAAATGCAAATTAAAACCACAATGAAATATCATCCAACCCCAGTTAAAAATGGCTTTTATCAAAATAAATAAATAACAAATGCTGGTGAGAGAAAAAGAAAATCAAATACACTGTTTTTTTTGTTTTGGGGGGGCAGGGCTGGGTTTGAACCCACCATCCTAGGTATATGGGGCTGGCGCCCTACTCCTTGAGCCATAGGCACCGCCCCACACTGTTGATGGTAATGTAAATCAGTACAGCCACTAGGGAAAATACCATGGAATTTCCTCAAAAAACTAAAAATATAACTACCATATGATCCAGCAATCCCACTAATATGTATATTTCCAAAAGAAAGAAAAGCAATACATCAAAGTGATATCTGCACTCCTATGCTTACTGCAGCACTATTCACAACAGCCAAGATAAGAAATCAGCTAAATGTCCATAACAGATGAATAGATAAAGAAAATGATACATATTATCTGGGCAGTGTAATATTACCTCATCATAAAAAAGAAAGAAATCCTGGTTCAGCACCTGTAGCTCAAGCAGCTAAGGCACCAGCCACATACAACAGAGCTGATAGGTTTGAATCCGGCCCAGACCTGCCAAACAACAATGATGACTACAACCCCCCCCCAAAAAAAAAAATAGCTGGGCGTTGTGGCAGGCGCCTGTAGTCCCAGCTACTGGGGAGGCTGAGGCAAGAGAATCGCTTAAGTGCAGTAGTTGAATGTTGCTGCGATCTGTGATGCCATGGCACTCTACCCAAGGCGAGAGCTTGAGGGTCTCAAAAACCAAAAAAAAAAAAAAGAACAAAGTCCTGTCATTTACAGCACCATGGAAGGAACTGGAGGTCATTACGTTAAGTCAAATAAGCCTGGCATAGAAAGACAAATAGCACATGTTCTCATTTATACGTAGGAGCTAAAAAATGGATCTTATGTAGGTAAAGAGTCAATTGGTGGTTACCGGAGGCTGTGAAAGGAGGGCAGGGGGTGGGGGGAGTAGTATGAAAAGAGATTGGTTAATGGGTACAAAACTACGGTTAGAAACAACAAGACCTAGTGTTCCATAATATAGTAGGGTAGCTATTGTTAACAATAAAGTATTTTATTATACAAAGTAGCTAGAAGAGAACTGGAATGTATCCAACATAAAGGTAAATGTTAGAGGTGATGGCTATCCCAATTACCTTGATTTAATCATTATACATTGTATAATGTATAATGCATATAATGTATTATATATAGCTATTGTGTATCAATAAAAAATTAAAAATTAATTTTAAAAATTATAAAAATAAGTACACAGCTTTACCCAGTTCTTTGGGCCTTCCCTTACTTATGAAGGTTCCCATGTCAAATAAGGCTTATATTAAATAAATTTGTATGCTTAAAAAAGTAGATATAAAGGGTGGCAGCCTCCCCCATCCCTCTCCCCACAATCACTGCCTATCTCTAGGCTGCCTGGTCCCTGGGGGTGGGAGGAGAGGGCAGCAGCAGCAAAGGCAGCAGGGGAGGGTGGACTAAACAGGTCACCTGCAGGTATTTTATGGTTGCAACCGTCATTGTTGTTTGGCAAGCCCAGGCTGGATTAGAACCTGCCAACTCAGGTGTATGTGGCTGGTGCCTTAGCCACTTGAGCCACAGGCGCCAAGCCACCTGCAGGTATTTTATGCATGGGGTTTGTAAAGGAGATAATTGTCGTTACTAGCATGACCTCTCTAACACAGTCCATATGGTGTAGTGCGCAAGTATTTTCAGCAAGGGTACTGTATTTATGGAGACCGCTGCAGAAACGAACGTTGCAAGCCACTGAAACTGCTCCAGACCTAACTGCAAAGTCATCTGTTGTTGCTTCCTCTAGCCTCTCTTCAGCAGTCAGACCACTTGTTGAAATGAATACCGGTGAAGCTGAGTCAAGAAATTCAAACTTTGCAAGTGTAAGAGCAGGTCCAGAGGACTGGGTGAATGCTACTGAATTTGTTCTTGGGTAACCCTACTTCAACCATCCTACCCCTTCCTGCACTGAAGCACTCCTGCACGGCTCAGTGACTAAGGAATAATCAGAAAAACAGCAAACCACAGTGGAAACAAAGCAGCAGCTTTGCCCCTATGCTGCCATATGCCATGGGGAGAACTGTGCATGACTCCACAGGAACTCATACGACATGTGTGGGCTTGCAGGTCCTACATCCAACGGATGCTGCCCAGAGATCCCAACATATAAAATCTTGCATTGAGGCGCATGAGAAGAACATTGTGTGTGGGATCTGCATGGAGGTGGTCAGTGAGAAAGCCAACCCCAGTGAACTCCACTTCGGGATCCTCTCCAACAATAACCACACCTACTGTTTCAAGGTGTCTCAATCACACCTTCCATATTCACAAGCAGAAGAGTGCTGAGCAATTTGAGAGCAAGATCATAAAGTCCTACCCAGAATGCTGGATTACATCTAACTTTGTCTTTCCAAGTGAGTACTGGGTGGAGAAGAAAGAAGAGAAGCAGAAAATCATTCAGAAATATAAGGAGGCAATGAGCAACATGGTGGGCAGGTATTTTGATGAAGTACATGGAAGTTGCCCATTTGGAGGGAACTATTTTTACAACTATGCATACCCTGATGGCTGTAGAGAGAAGCCACAGAGACAGAAAAGTGAGAAAATCAAGCAGATATCAGGCCCAATGAAGGAATCACTTCTGGGACCTCATTGAGGAAAGACAGAACTGCAGTCCCTTTGACAAAAGATGAAGAAGAGGTTGTCACCTTTGAGTTGGGCAAGATGTTGCTTATGCTTTTGGCTGCAGGTGGGTATGATGAACTGACAGACTCTGAAGATTAGTAGGACTTGTTTCATGATAACCTGGAAGATCTTTATGACTTAAATCTATAGCAACCTTGCATGTTGCGTGGACTAGTCTGCTGAGCCTCAGACAGTAGCTGTCCCCTGTGCTGGCAAGGCAGTGCCTGTGTTTCTCTCCTAGGCAGGCCTATCAACTCCAGGTGTTGTCATAATAATTTTTACCCAGGGCCTGTCTTCTTAAACCTCATCTTTCCCCCAAGGAGTGTGTTGTTTTCTCTGTTTAAAAAAGTTACAAGGCCAGGCGCAGTGGCTCACGCCTGTAATCCCAGCAATCTGGGAGGCCAAGGAGGCTAAGGTGGTCTGATGGCCTGAGTTCATGAATTCAAGACCAGCCTGAGCTAGAGCAAGACCCCATCTCTGAAAATAGCTGGGTGTTGTGGCAGGCGCCTATATATAGTCCCAGCTACTCAGGAGGCTGAGGCAAGAGAATCACTTGAGCCCAAGAGTCTGAGATTGCTGTGAACTATGACACCATGGCACTCTACCAGGGCAACAAAGTGAAGCTGTCTAAAAACAAAAAAACAAAAAAAAAGTTACAAAAATAAATCTTAAAGTTAGAAAAAAAAATAAACGTAGAATATAGAAAATTTAATGAGTAAAATAGAAGCATCAGTATTTAAAGAACCTCATAAGTAATTAAGGCGATACAAATTAAGTATAACAATAATGTTCATTATTAAATTGGCAAAAATTAAAAACACGTAAAACAATGTCCAACATCACTAATCATCATGGAAATACAAATTATAACTACAATGAGACACCACCTTATCCCCGTCAGATGGGATTAAAAAGTCAAAAAAATAATAAACGCTGGCATGGACAGAGAAAAAGAAACACTTAGTGGGAGTGAAAATTTGTACAACCTCTATGGAAAACAGTACAGAGATTCCTCAAAGAAATATCAATAAATGAGACCTATAATCAACTCTGTAATCCCACTCAAAGGAAATGAAGTTATTTTTTCAAAAAGAGAACCTACACTCTGATGTTTATCACAGCACAATTCACAACTGCAAAGATGTAAAATCGATCTAAGTGCCCATCAACTCACAAGTGGATAAAGAAAATGTGATACAGTTCTCTCCCTCTCTATGCCACCAAGGCACCAAAGTATGTGCAATTGACTGTTTCTCCTCGTGTCTTCTTGTATGAGTTGTTCTTTTTTTTTTTTTTGAAATACGATCTCACTCATTATAGCTCATGGCAACCTCAAGCTGTTGAGCCCACGCGATCCCCTTGACTTAGTTTTTCTATTTTTAATAGAGACAGGCTTTCACTCTTGCTCAGGCTAGTCTCAAACTCCTGAGCTCAAGCAATCTGCCCACTTTGGCCTCCCGGAGTGCTAGGATTACAGGCGTGAGCCATTGCCTGGCCTCTTCTCTCATATGATTTTCAGGATCAAACAATTTCTGGTCAAGAAACAAAAGCAAAATTGTCCCATTTCCCAGTGGATTAGAATGATAACTGGTAATAAAATCAGATACAACTTGGAGAGAAACACTGGAGAAGAACCAAGCTGGGTCTATAAAAAATTGTACATGAGATGGTGTATTAAGGTCATTATCATCTTACCATTATCAAGCTGAAAATATCACTACTATCTGGACATTTCACTGGGAAAATGATTTTTCTGTTTATATGCTCAGCTCTAATAAGCTGGTTCAGAAATAAAAATGTGAGACCTTTTGTTTGGGGGGGGAGAAAATGTGGTATAATATTTATATTTTTATACAGAGACACACATACACCCCGTAAATACTACTCAGCCACAAAAAGGAATGAATTAATGTTGTCTGAAGCAAAGTGGATGGAACTGGAAATCATTATCCTAAGTGAAGCACCTCAAGAATAGAAAACAAGGTTCGGCACCTATAGCTCAAGTGGCTAAGGCACCAGGCACATACAACCAGAGCTGGCAGGTTCAAATCCAGCCCAGGCCTGCCAAACAACAATGACAACTACAACCAAAAAATAAAAAAAATAAAAAAATAGCCAGGTATCGTGGCAGGCGCCTGTAGTCCCAGCTACTTGGGAAGCTGAGGCAAGAGAATCACTTAAGCCCAGGAGTTGAAGGTTGCTGTGAGCTGTGACACCACAGCACTCTACCCAGGGTGACAGCTTGAGGCTCCTTTTCAAAAAAAAAAAAAAAAATGGAAAACCAAACACCATATGTTCTAATGAGTGGGAGCTACACAATTGGTACACATGGGCACAGAGTGCTATAAAAGACATGCAAAATCAAGAAAGGGGGAGAGGAAGTATGGGATAAAAACTTACCTATTGAGTACAATGAACACTATTCTGGTAACAAGCACACTAAAAACCCTGACTTAAACATTATTCAAGGTATCCATGTAACAAAAACACATGTACCCCCTTAATATTTTGAAATAAAAATATTTTTAATGCAATATGTAGAACAAAGCAGCTAATGTAAGGAGAAGATATACATGCAAAAATGTTTCCAAAACCAGGCGAGGGGATGGCTCACGCCTGTGATCCTAGCACTCTGGAAGACTGAGATTGGTGGATTGCCTGAGCTTAGGAGTTTGAGACCAGCCTGAGCAAGAATGAGACTCCATCTCTAAAAAATAACCAGACATTGTGGCGGGCACATGTAGCTTGGCCAAAAATAATTATAAGCTGCTCGGGAGGCTGAGGCAAAAGGATCACTTGAGACCAAGAGTTTGAGGTTGCTGTGAGCTATGATGCCAAGCACTCTACAGAGAGCAACACAGTGAAACTATTTCAAAATTTAAAAACAAAAATGTTTCCAAATACGTAGAACACTTCAAAAATATATTTTAAAAAATGGTAACTACTTACTCTGGGGAAGAGAATGAAATGGCTAGAGATCAGGGAAGAGAGACTTTTTACTATATTCTTCATGCATCCCAAATTTTTTACCATGTGCATGCCTTACCTATTTTTTTTTTTACAGTCAGGAAGGCCTACTGATTGTTTAATTCACTTTATATTTCAATTTACCTTTTCATATCCAGAATAGGTAAATCCTACAAACAGAAAGTATATTAGTGGTTGCCACGGGCTGGAAAGAGAGGAAAGGAGAGTGACTACTTAATTGGTCTAGTAGAGTTTCTTTTTAGGGAGATAAAAATGTTCTGGAACTAGATAGAAGTGATAGCTGTACAACACTATAAATGTGCTAAATGTTACTTAATTGTACACCTTAAAATGGTCAATATGGTGGATTTTATATTATATATTTTTAGCACAATAAAAAACAAACATTTATGAATTAAATATAAATAAAACCAATAAAATATAAAAATCATATTTATTTAATATAATCATGATAATTTGCTAAAATTAAACTACTAATTACAAATAAATATGATACCAAAAGATTCAACACTGCTCTTTTGTATTCAACCAGCCTTTTCTCCAATAGAGAATTTGATGGCTCAATTCTTTCAACATCCATATTTGAATATGGGAAACCTTCATTAATTAAGAGTATGCCATTTATATGTTCTATTTACCTGTTCTCATTTGCAAGCATGAAATTGTATACTAGTACTCAATTATAAAGTGACCATTTAAAAGATCAGGTATATATACTTTTATTAATATAATTTTTTTAAAGCTTAAAATTCTAATGTCTCTGAGAACTTATAAACTCCTGGGAATATGCCCAGTATCTCCAAGGACCTAAGATCCACTTGAAAAACATTTAAATAATCTCTACACCAGAGAAAAATTTTCACTTCCTTGTTGTTATCTTTAATCCTTCATTCTTCACTACCTCTTTCCTCTCAGCCTACAATATAACACAATACTCCAAAAAAAAAAAAAAAAGCTCTCAAGTTCCCTGCCGTCCCCCGAGATATTATTCTTTCCCTACACAACCAAATTTCTTTATTTACTTACATATTTTATTTATATACTTTACTTACATTCACGCCTTCCATTTGCCTATTTCCACTCATTACATATCCATTACTATGCATTATGTATCCAAACACTTCTGTAACTATCTGTCCAATATGACCAAAACCTGCAAATCATACTGTTCTAGTAGCTTCTTCTTGACTAGTTGACTTCTCTGAAGTACTTTGAAACCAAACCTACAAGTTTCTCAAGATCCCTTAATTCAGTCATAAAATGTTAGGGTTTTTTTTTTTATAGAGACAGAGTCTCACTTTATGGCCCTTTGGTAGAGTGCCGTGGCATCACGCAGCTCACAGCAACCTCCAGCTCCTGGGCTTAAGCGATTCTCTTGCCTCAGCCTCCTGAGTAGCTGGGACTACAGGCGCCTGCCACAACGCCCGGCTATTTCTTTTGTTGTTACAGTTTGGCAGGGGCTGGGTTTGAACCCGCCACCCTCGGCATATGCGGCCGGCGCCCTACTCACTAAGCCACAGGCGCCGCCCATAAAATGTTTTTGAACCATACTATTTTACTTAAAACCTCAGCAAGAGAAAATTCCTGCCTTTATGCCTCACAGTTTATTGAGATAGTGTGGTCTCATCTTATATAGTTCAGCAGAATAGAAAAATCAGAAAGAATAAAAGAATTTCTTTCTCTTTTTCTAAAGAAAGTATAGCTCTGAATGTCCAAGAGGTGTAAGGCTTACTGTGTTAATTTCTGAGACTGATGTAATGAAGTACCACAAATTGGGTGGCTTAAAACAACAGAATTTATTCTCTCATGGTCTAGAAACCAGAAGTTCAAAATCAAGGTATCAAAAGGCTATCCCCTCTCAGAATACTCTAGGGGAGAACATTTCCTTCCTTCTTTCTAACTTCTGGTCTTTCTCTACCCTTCTCCCTTCATAAAGACACCAGTCATTGGATTTAGGTTCCACATTAACCCAATATAACCTCATCTCAACTTGATTACATCTGCAAAGACCCCATTTCCAAATAAGGTCACATTCACTGATATTGGGGCTCAGGACTTCAACATATCTTTTTAGGGTACAGAAAATCAAGCCAATACTTTCCCCTCTCCCAAGATTTGGTTTTTCAAAGCCCAAGCTCAAAAGTAGTAAGTTAGATTGTTCATGAACAGAACAATTATTTTTGGCCAAGCTCCACAGCTCCTCTACCACAACCCTTAGAAAAGGCCCATTCCCTGAGCCCTGGGGGAAGTCATTAGTAGTAGACTTTCATTCTCAATAAGGAATATTATCTACAAACAAGTAATGTTATGAAGAGAACTCAAAGTACCTAGTGAAGTTCAAGGCAGTGAAATGTACTTATCAGGGCTCTTTTAGTTAAGAAAGAAACCAAATTTAAACTAGCTTAAGCAAAAATGGTATTATTGATGAACTGAATATTAAATATTATGAATTATTAATCATCTTTGATTATAACACATAATAATGATGCTATATAGAAGATGTTTACTTTAAGAAGTACATGCTGGGCTCAGTGCCTGGAGCTCAAGCAGCTAAGGTGCCAGCCACATACACCAGAGCTGGTGTGTTCGAATCCAGCCCGGGCCTGCCAAAACAACGACAACTATAACCAAAAAATAGCCAGGTGGTGTGGTAGGTGCCTGTAGTCCCAGCTGCTTGGGAGGCTGAGGCAAGAGAATCGCTTAAGCCCAGGAGTTGGAGGTTGCAGTGAGCTGTGATGCCACAGCACTCTACCCAGGGCGACAGCTTGAGGCTCTATCTCAAAGTGAAGTGGCATGATATATGCAATTTATTTTGAAAATATGGGGGAAGGAAATGCATATATATAAAAGGAATACATAAATAAAGCAAAATGTTAGTAACTGTTGAATTTAGAATGTTAATTGTACTATTCATTCAACTTCCATTCATGAAGGAATTTTTCAAAAGCAAAAGGTAATGGGGGGAAATGGAGACATATTTTAACTAGATATTAAAGTTTACACCTCATTTCAGGGTAAATTTAAGTTTTAGAATTAAGAGGATATCAAAAGGTAAGTGTATACTATAGAGGTCTCCCATCTCTGTGCTTTTCTATATACCACATCCCTCTCTAGCAATTTATCATAGAGAATATTTCTCACAAAGCTCTTTTCTCAGCAGCACCTGTGGCTCAAAGGAGTAGGGCACCAGCCCCATATGCTGGAGGTGGCAGGTTCAAACCCATCCCCGGCCAAAAACCACAAAGCTCTTTTCCCAATTTAACCTATCTCTGAATGGGAGGTAGGGGTGTATTAAGAGGTTGGCACAGATTCCACAGTCCAGTGAATGCACTAAATCAGAGACCGGATTAAGAGATTAGGAGTTGAGTAAATTAACTCCCTTTTTGATTTATCTTAACTCTTAACTCCCTTCTCATATTTAGCAGTGAAGAGAATGAGAAACTATAGTAAAACACAAATAAAGCCCAAATCATTAACACAGAATATATTCTATTACAAAGTCTGAGTATCATTTTTCCAGTGAGTAGATTAGGAAAGAAATGGACATACATGGATCATTATCTGCCTCAGGCTTAAAAGTAGAGAAGAAAGCCTGGGCAAACAGAATATTCACCTAACAAGGATGTAAGGAAGAAAAGAGGAAGGAGAAGGATCAAGGAGGAAAGAAAGAAGAGCAAATCAGGGAGATAGGGCAGCAGCTAAACTGCCTTGCCCACAGCTATCTCTAGAGATCTCTCTAAATTGATGCCAGCTCCAAAAGTCCTTCTTAAACTAATCCCCACACTAATTACAGCTTGTGGAAAGTTATGAAGAACACATAAATAGCACTAGGATAATAGCCAGTGAGGAAAAAGAAGAATTCCTTTCTGCTTCCACAAGATATAAACCCATTTTCGTAGATAAAAATTCATTAATCATTACAAAGTCCAAGAACTTCCCTCAAAAGGGTTAAGTGCTTAAGGCACTTTGTTGATTTGCATTAGTATCATAAGAAGGGCAGTTATTATTCTGTAGAACAAAGGAGGCAGGCTCCCTGAATCTGTTCATTCAACAAAAAAATGAACGAAATGTAATTTGGAAAAACATTGTCTAAAGATGCCTATCACAAGGCCAAAAAAAATCCGTGAACCACTTTAATTATTTTTCTACTTGCCTGAAAAAGTCATCTCTTATACACACAAAAAAAATCATAATCACTATTTTAACTCATTCAACAATGGAGAGATGGTGCATTTGTTATTAACAAATGCTTGGTTTTCCTGCAAGTACACACCTTGATAACTTGAATCTAATTGATTTTAAGTTACTCCAGACTATAATGAATTAACAATTCATTTGTGTCAAGATCAACACTGCAATTTTAGTACTATTAAAATGGTTTATAAAAAAATTATTTTTAAATCAAACCTTTAAACATAATCTTGATACTTAAAGAAAAGATATTCAAACAACAAGTTTATACTAAACAATCTTAAACATACACCTATTATAAAGTACAACACTTTAATAACATGGTTATTGATCTAATCACTAAAGACAAAAAATCTGAATTACCAACAATCTGGTGGTATTACATCAAACATTTTAAAATATATTCACTGTTGAATAATCATCTATGGAATAGTACAATGACTGGCAAAGGATAGGCCTGATCAATAAAAAGCTCAGTCTTACCTGTATGAGGTGGATCTAATGTTGCCAATGCAAATGCTTCTAAACTGTATTTTCCACTGTAATTATCCCTGTGATGAATTTCTCTAGTACTTTCTTCAGTAGGCAGAAGATTTAAACTGCATATTTCAGGATCGCTTTGTAACTCAACAAAGCTATTTGTATTTGCAGCACCCTAAAAGAAACAAATATACACTTAAAGCAAAAAATAAATCTAATTTCCCATATTTCTAAATAATTGTTCATAATTGAAAATATAAGCTACCAGTTTCTATATATCTAAATTAACCAGATATTTAAAAATAAACTAAAAGAGCGGCACCGGTAGCTCAGGGGATAGGGCGCCAGCCGCATACACGGAAACTGGCGGGTTCAAACCTGGTGTGGGCCAGCTAAAACAATGACAACTGCAACAACAACAACAACAAAAAAAAAAAAAAAGTCAGGCATTGTGGTGGGTGCCTGTAGTCCCAGCTATTTGAGAGGCTGAGGCAAGAATTTCTTAAGCCCAAGTTTGAAGCTGCTGTGAGCTGTGATGCCACAGCACTCCACCAAGGGCACCATAGTGCGACTCTGCCTAAAAAAAACTAAAAGGCATGGTGCCCGAAGCTCTGTGGTTACGCATTGGGCCACATACACTGGGGCTGGCAGGTTCAAACTTAGCCCAGGCCTGCTAAACAACAACGATAACTACAACAACAACAACAAAAAAAAAAAAAAAAGCTGGATGTCGGGTGCCTGTAGTCCCAGCTACTTGGAAGGCTAAAGCAAAGAGAATCGCTTAAGCCCAGGAGTTGGAGGTTGCTGTGAACGGTGATGCCAAGGCACTTTACCCAGGGCAACAGCTTGAGGCTGTCTCAAAAGAAAAAAAAAAATTACATGCCACTCTCATAGCCAAATCCTTTTTTTCTTGCTAACTACCTCAATACTAAAAGCAACACTTAAAAATGATTCATTTTTAGGTGTGATAATGATAGTATCACAAAGGTGGGGGGGTTTTGTCCGTTTTGGGGGGGACAGAGTCTCACTCTGGTGCCAGGCTACATTGCCATGACATCAGCCTAGCTCACAGCAATCTCAAATTCCTGAGTTCAAGCCTCAGCCTCCCAAATACCTGTGACTTATAGGCACCTGCCACAATACCCAAGTAATTTTTCCATTTTCAGTAGAGGTGGAGTGGTGCTCTTGCTCAGGCTGATCTTGAACTCCTGAGCTCAAAGGATCCTCTCACCTCGGTCTCCCAGAGGGCTAGGATTACAGTTGTAAGCCACTGCACCAGCTAAATTGGGTTAATTTTTTTTCTTTTTTTTACTCAGAGTCTCCCTCTGTCACCTTGGGTAGAGTGCCCTCACATCATACTTCACAGACACCTCAAACTCTTGGGCTCAAGCGATCCTCTTGCCTCAGCCTTCCAAGTAGCTGGGACTATAGGTATCCACTACCACATCCAGTTAAGTTTTTCTATTTTTAGTAGAGACCTGGTAGCCTGGTTAGTTTTTCCATTTTTGTAGAGCCCCAGTGTTGCTCTTGCTCAGGCTGGTCTTGAACTCCTGAATTCAAGGGATCCACTAGCCGTGGCCTCCCACAGTGCTAGGATTATAGGTGTGAACCACCGTGCCCAGCTTCCTTAGAAATTTTTTTAAGTACATTATGAGGAGATGCTTAAATCTATTCAAATATCCCATTTCCTCATCAAAAATTCACACACTAGTTTTGGCATCCATTGATATTCTATAATAGTGTCATACCTCTATTTTTATGATTTAGCACTCCATGGTAAGAAAGAGCTTACTCTTCCCCCTATTTATTTATTTATTCATTTATTTACATGTATTAGTATGGATTTAGACTATGTTATTCAATGGATTATAATCCATTAGTTTCTTTATATTGATATTCAACTTGTTCCAGATTTTGTATTTATCAGACCCATCAAGTAAAAACCACTGAAATCACCAAAACAAAATTTCCTTACCATGGGTTAAGCAATCTAAAATAAGTACTCTGGGAGGCTGAGGCAGATAGATTGCTTGAGCTCACAGGTTCAAGAACAGTCTGAGCTGAGCCAGAGCAAGACCCTACCTCTAAAAATAGCCGGGTGTTGTGGCCAGCACCTGTACTCTCAGCTACTTGGGAGGCTAAGGCAAAAGAATCACTTAAGCCCAAGAGTTAGAGGTTGCTGTGAGCTATGACCTCACTGCACTCTACCAAGGGTGACCAAGTGAGACCCTGCCTCAAAAAAATAAATAAGAAATAACTTAAGAATGAAAATTAAGAATGGAATAAAGTAAAAATGTAAAGTTGACTGCTAAGCCTAGTACTTTTAGGTGCCTTGTATTACTTGGCTTAAAAAATCACAGTATAATTTCAAGTATGCCTACTTCATTAGTTTTAAAAGGTAAAATAACTAAATAGATTCTTCTTTTTTTTTTTAGAGACAGAGTCTCACTTTATCCCCCTTGGTAGAGTACTGTAGCATCATAGCTCACAGCAACCTCCAACTTTTGGGCTTAGGCGATGCTCTTGCCTCAGCCTCCCAAGTAGCTGGGACTACAGGCGCCCGCCATAACACCCAGCTATTTTTGTTGTTGTCGTTGTTGCAGTTTTGGCCAGGGAAGCCACCCTCAGTATACGGGGCCAGCGCCTTACCCACTGAGCCACAGGCGCTGCCCTTTTTTTTTTTTTTTTTTAAATATGGAACGCTTCACAAATTTGCATGTCATCCTTGTGCAGGGGCCATGCTAATCTTTTCTGTATCGTTTGAATATTTTTTTAGTATATGTGCTGCCGAAGTAAGCACTAAATAGATTCTTGATATGAAATTAAATGAAAAAAATAGTAAACTGCTGTTTTAATCTGAAATTACTCCTTAGAAACTAAATCAAAAATAAACATCAAGGCTGGGCACTGTGGCCCATGCCTGTGATCCTGGCACTCTGGGAGGCGGAGGCAGGTAGACTGCTTAAGCTTACAAGTTCCATACCAGCCTGAGCCAGAGAAAGCACCTGTCTCTACTAAAAATAGAAAATACTAGCCAGGCATCCTGGCAAACACTTGTAGTCCTAGCTACATTAACCTCATTTGGGAGAATGAGGCAAGAGGATTGCTCAATCCCAAGAATTTGAGGTTGCTATGAGCTATGATGCCGTGAATGCTATACAGGGTGACAGAGTGAGACTCTGTCACAAAAAATAAAAAATTAAATAAATAAATAAATGTCGTGACCAGGCTGCCAAGCCCGTTCAATAAGAAAAGAAAAAATATAGGCCAGGAGTAACAGCTCATGCCTATAATTCTAACACTCTGGGAGGCCAAGGAGGGTGGATTGCCTGAGCTCACGAGTTTAAGACCAACTTGAGCAAGAGCAAGACCCTGTCTCTAAAAATAGTTGGGCACTGTGGCTAGCGCCTGTAGTCCCAGCTACTCAGGAAGGTGAGGCAAGAGAATCTCTTGAGCCCAAGAGTTTGAGGTGGCTGTGAGCTATGACACCACAGCACTCTAAACAGGGCAACAAAGAGAGACTCTGCTTCAAAATAAAAAAATAAAAAAATCATAAAAAGAAGGGTTGGTGCCCATAGGACAGCAGTTATAGTGCCAGCCACATACACCAAGGCTGGCAGGTTCGAACCCAGCCTGGGCCAGCTAAACAACACTGACAGCTGCAACAAAAAAATAGCAGGGCATTGTGGTGGGCACCTATAGTCCTAGCCATAGGTTGGATGCTGAGGCAAGAGAATCGCTTAAGCCCAAGAGTTAGAGGTTGCTGTGAGCTGTGACACCATGGCACTCTACCAAGAGTGACATAGTGAAACTGTCTCAAAATAAAAATTAAAAACAAATCGGGGGGGGAGGAGGGGTGGTACCTGTGGTTCAGTGAGTAGGTCCCCATATACAGAGGCTGGCAGGTTCAAACCTGGCCCCAGCCAAACTGCAACAAAAAAAATAGCCACGCGTTGTGGTGGGCTCCTGTAGTCCCAGCTACTCCGGAGGCTGAGGCAAGAGAATCACCTAAGCCCAAGAGCTGGAGGTGGTTGTGAGCTGCAGCGCCACTGCACTCTACTGAGGGCAATGGAGTGAGACTCTGTCTCTTTAAAAAAAAAAAAGAAAGAAAGAAAGAAAAAGTGATCCTTTCCAGAAATAATCCTGACACAATATTCACATGCAAAAGAATAAAACTAAACAACTACTTTGCACTATACATGAAAATTAACTCAAAATGCATCATAGACTGAAAGGTAAGAAAACTATAAAACTCTTAAAAGAAAATATACGTGGTGGCTCATGCCTAAAATCCTAGCACTCTGGGAGGCTGAGGCGACTGAAATATTTGAGCTCAGGAGTTCAACACCACCCTAAGCAAGAGAAAGACCCTGTCTCTAAAAATAGCCAGGTGTTGTGGCAGGCACCTATAGTCCCAGCTACTTGGGAGGCTAAGGCAAGAGGATCGCTTGAGCCTAAAAGTTTGAGGTTGCTCTGAGGTATGATGCCACGGCACCTTACCCAGGGCAACAGAGTGAGGCTCTGTCTCAAAAAATAAATTATTTAATTAATTAATTAAAAAACTACTCAGGTGTTGTTGCAGGCACTTGTAGTCTTAGCTACTCGGGAGGCTGAGGCAAAAGAACTGCTCCAATCCAGGAGTTTGAGGTTGCTGTGGCTATGGCACCATGGCACTCTACCCAGGCAGACAGACAGAGTAAGGCTCTGTCACAAAAAAAAAAAAAAAGAGAGAGAGAAAATATACTAGTAAATATTTATGACATAATTATATATGACACCAAAAGCAAAAGCACCACAACAAAACAGACATTAAACTGGACTTCGTGAAAATTAAACTTTTGTTATATAAATGAGACCATCGAGAAAATGAAGAATCAACAGAATAGGAAGATATGTGCAAATCATATATCTGATATCTGTATCTGGAATATATAAAGAACTCTTACAACTCAATAATAGAAAGCAAATAACCCAACTTTTACAAAGATAAAGGAGCTGAGTACAGTGGATCAGGCCTGTAATGGGGGGACCATTTACAATTGGCATTTGGGGGGACCAAGGAGGGAGGATCACTTCAGTTCAGCAATTCAAGACCCTATCTCTACAAACAATAGAAAAATTAGCCAGGCATAGTGGCAGGCACCTATATTCCTCCCTGCCACTTGGGAGGCTGAAGCAGGAGGATCATTTGAGCTCTAGAATTTGAAGTTGTAGTGAACCATGATGATGCCACTACACTCTATTCATAGCAAAAGAACAAGACTCGGTCTCAAAAAAAAAAAAAAAAAAAAGAAAGAAAGAAAGATAATGAAGGATCTAAATAGACAATTCTGCAAAGAGATACACAAATGGGCAATAAACACATGTAAAGTTGACCAACTTTAGCTATTAGAGAAATTGATATAAAAACCAAAATGAGATATTACTTCACTAACTACTATGGCTATAATCAAAAAGATAATAGTAAGTATTGGTAAGGATGTGGAGAAGTCAAAATCTTTGTATACTGACACTACAAGTGAAAATAGTACAGCCACCTTGAAAAGGAATCTGGCAGTTCATTAAGATGTTAAGCCATGCCTATAATCCTAGCATTCTGGGAGGTCAAGGTAGGTGGATTTGCTTGAACTCAGTAGTTCAAGACCAGTCTCAGGAAAGTGAGACCCCATCTCTACCAAAAATAGAAAACTTAGCTGGGTGTTGTAGCAGGCACCTATCGTCCCAAATGCTCATGAGGCTGAGGCAAAAGGATCACTTGAGCCCAAGAGTTTGAGATTGCTGTGAGCTATGAAACTACAGTACTCTACACAAGGTAACAGAATGACACTCTATCTCAAAAAAAAAAAAAAAAAAAAAAAAAGTTTAAACCAGGAGTGGTATAACCACCATTTAAGTTTGTAAGGCCACATTCAAGAATTTCAATTAAGGCC